>PVKH010049996.1:0-10041 GCA_004027955.1 Chaetophractus vellerosus | reverse complement strand
ACTCTAAATTCTGCTGAGACTTTACTAGATAAACCTGTGATAGCCTGCTCTGTGGAGACCACACCTTGTCAACCTTGTATCATTGAGCCTCCAGCCTGCCCCAGGGAGTCCCAACCTCCTTCCAGCTCTGAGGTGGGTACCAGCCAAACTGAAGCCTCTACTGTGCAGCCTCTGGCATGCCCCATGGAGTCCGGACCTCCTTCCAGCTCTGAGGTGTGTACCAGCCAACTTCCAGCATGCACTGCCCAGCCTCCACCCTGTGATTAAAGTTAATGGAAAATTGCAACAAACCAATTCAAGTAGGACTAACAATGGCCCAGAATCTTCGGCAATGAAGGTTTGGGTCACCCCACCCGGCAAAGAACCATGGCCAGCTGAAGTGCTTGCTGAGGGTTATGGGAACATGGAATGGGTAGTGGAAGAAGGTAGTGATAAATATGAACTTCGACCACGTGACCAGTTACAGAAACGAGGACTGTAATAGTCATGAACCCTTCTTCCCTGTTCGTTATGAATATGACTGTATATGTACACAAAATTAATTTCTTGTTTTCTTCCCCAACCTTTTCCCCTATCCAATGAAAAGTTGTACTAATTTCATGTCAAAATTTTTAAGGATGTCAAGTTTAAGAGTGAATATTGCCCAAGGTCTTGCACCATATTCTGTGGGGAATTAACGCATTTCCGGTTGTACGCAGGGGAGTTAAACAGTGTTAGGTGGAAATATATATGTATGCTTGTATGTTATTGTTTTTACTTAGAGACTAAGTATGGTTTAGGTAATGTGTATGGTTGCCGAGTTGACAAGGGGTGGACTGTGATGGTTAAGCTAATGTGTCAACTCGGCCAGATAATTGTGCCCAGCTATTAGGTCCAGCAAGCAATGGGCTAATTGAGTTTACTGCATGGATGGCTGATTACATCTGCATCAATCAGCGAGATTGGATCAAGAATGGATGACACTTTTATCCATTCAGTTGACTGTCATAAAAGGGAACTGATTTCAACATTCAGAGAGAATTTCCCAGCTCGTCATTGACAGCAAACTTCTCCCAGGAACTCATCAAGGACACTTCATCGGTCTTTCATCAGAGCCCCTGGCTTGCAGCCTGCATGCGGAGCTTGGACTTGTGCATCCCCACGGTCACGTGAGAGACTCTTATAAAATCTTATGTTTTTAACAGATATCTTGTCTTGATTCTGTTTCCCGAGAGAACTCTGACTAGAACAGTCTCATACAAAAGTGCCCAATTGCATAATTTTCAAACGCTACTCTCTGATTATCTTCTTTGCTGACTTAATCAATATGGCACCAAAGGCCTCAAATTGTGGGATGATCCAGACCTGTATATTTCAAGAAAGAAGCTGTGCCTTATTTAATTACAACTAAATCTTCAAGTGTGATTACATATAGGACAGGGATATTTGAGCCACATTTTATTTAAAGGATTTTATCCTAAGGAAATAGCCAGACAATTATACAAGATTACTCACAAGGATTAATTATCTAAAGGAGTGAAAAAATGAAACAAACTTTATGCATTCAGTCATTAAATCTCATATTGTGAAAGTGTATATAATCACATGAAAATAGAGCCATGATATATTTCAGTGAAAAAGACCGTAAATTCTATAGATGATATGGCTTTGAAAATTTTTAATCATAACTTTTAAATTCAAATTAATAATCAATATATTTTTTGGTTGGTGCGTGGTCTGGTATTTCTAGGAACCCAAAAGGAATCCACCAATGAGTGTGGATAGTAGTGATTGTGTAATGAGACACTTTGTAAGCATTTTGAACTCAGGCAAAGAAATCCAGTCAATGCTATTTCCATGTTGGCTTGATGTGATGCTAATTACCAAGTTAAAATTCTGACTTTAATTCTGACCAAAGAGATCATGCTGACACAGAATATTACATTCATTCATTAAATGTAAATTTATTGAGTACTTTCTATATGCTAAAAAGTGAATTAAACATGGATTAAAAAATGATCCCTACACAATGAGACTCAGATTTGTGGAGTAAAAAGCTAAGAACTTAACCCAAATACAATGAGTCATATACATTTCTTTCTTGTAGGAATTTTTGTTTAATGCTTTTGCACATTTTTCTGTAGGGGTATATATTTTCATCTTAAAGATCTGTAAGTCCTCAGAAATGAGCAATAGTGTTGAGTTATTTTCATATATATTGAATTCCTTTCAAGTTCTCCTTAATTTTTAATAGAATTTGAGATTATTTTTGGCATGGTGAAGTTACAATTGTAGACAGTCAAATATAACTTGTTTTTTTTTTTTCATTTTTAGTTAATATATTTGCTTACGTGCACAGAAACATTTTCTGATAAACATTTACTTAGGTAAATTATACATTAAATCGCAGACACTATACCTAACTAAATGTTTTTCTGAAGGCGAGTAGTAATGTAATCAAAATAGAGCTCATAGGAGAATTAAATATGCTGTCTTAATCCTTAAGTATTTTTATTATTCCTATTGCATACTCATCATTCTCTTAAGCGTTAAAATCTGTGGTCCCCTCTCAAAAAATGTAAATCAAGGCTCAAATGAATAAGGGATTACAAGTGAGTCTAGTACTACTCTAGGCCTCTGTTTAGCAGTCACTTGCTCAACAAGCTCAGATAATCCTGAAAAACATGGGCAGTGTATGTGCAGACTCAATATACTGTGCTTTAGGCCTGAAATTTGTCATACTTTTGTCAGTCCACATCCTGTGTGCCAGGAAGATAGGAGCACCAGGGTAGGGGTTGCTCTTGGGTTATAAGGAAGGAGCTCACAAGAAAAGTGACATTTGAGCAGAACTTTGAAGGAAATCGGAAGTCAGCTACATGGATATCATGAGGAAGAGCATGTACAAAGGTCATTGAGAGAATTTTACTTGGGGTATTTCAGTAACAAGAGGGATAATATAATTGGTCCTAAGTGAGTAGGACAACAGTAGGCAATGAGAGGATGAGATCAGGGAGATAGCAGGTCCAAACCATACAGGACTTTATAGAACTGGTAAGGACTTCAGTGTTTATTCTGAGTGAGAAAGTAAATGTTTTAGTCAGCCAGAGGGGTGTTGATATGAAATACCAGAAATGTGTTGGCTTTTATAAGGGTATTTATAAAGAAACTTACAGTTATCAGGCCATAAAGCCTGTTGCCACGTGTTGGCAAGATGGCTGCTAATGTCTGCAAGGGTTCAAGCTACCTCTTCCTGTTAAGGCTCCATGGTCCCGGCTTCTTTCAATATCAGCTTCCAATATCATCTGTCTCCTGTTGCTGGTTTCTCTCCAGGCTCAGATGCTCTGTTCTTTCCACAAAGTCAGCTGTAAACTATCAGGCGAATGGCTCATCTCTCTTCCCAGAGCCTGTGCCATGTCTAATGGAGCCTTCTCTCTTTCCTCATGTATCTGCTTCTCTTTGTATTTACTTCCTGGGGCTCCAGGGGCTCCAGCACTAAAACTCCAACTTTCTCTTCTGCCGTGTTGTTTTCACCAAGGGGGCAGGGACTCAACATCCTACTGATGTGGCCCAAGCAAAGCCTTTATCATTATTTAATCAAGTAAAAGTGAAACTTCTGAATCCAATCCAATCTAATATGCCCAAGGAAAAGACCAGTTCACAAACATAATCCAATATCTATTTTTGGAATTCAAACTGCTAGAGGAAGTCAACAGAATTTTTGAACAAAGTGGTGACATGGTCTGACTTACATTTTTAAAGGATCATATTGAGTACTATGTTGACAAAAGCAAGGATAAAAGTTGAAAGAAGAAAGAATAGGAAAGGCAAGCAGAAAAAAACATTCAAAAGGCAATTGAATGGTGGGCTTGGATAGGAGGGCAGTGCAGGATTTGGATGAAGTAAGTGGATTATAGTTATATTGTGATGTTAGAATAAACAGGATATTCTGATAAATTAGAAAGACACCATGGGTATCTCCAAGATGCTTCTTGTGAGTACCTGGAAGAATGGAGCTGTCATTAACAGAGGTAAGGAGAAGTGGGGTGAGTAGTTTTGAAAGGGAAAATGAGAAGTTCAGATTTGGGCCTGTTAAGGTTAAATAGCTTATTGGTTATCTAAGGGAAGATGTTGAATAAAAAGTTAATTTTATGGAATTCAGAGAAAACAGTCAAGTAGGGGAGGAAATTTAGAAATCATCATCATATAGGTTGTATGTTAGTATTTAAAGCCATAGGAATAAATGAATCACCTAGAAAGTGAGTATTAATAAAGAAGAGAAAAAGTCCCATGAGTAAACCCACTAGCAAATGACCTATACCCGGTGAGGAAAGAGTGGCTTGTGATGTAGGAGAAGAATCAAGAAGACACAGGAAAGAAACATTTCAAGACAAATGAGTAGCCAACTGTATTAAATGCTCAGACTTCTTATACTGTGGCTCAGGACTCCAAAGACTTATGTCCCAAGAGAGAAACCCAGTCAAAAGTCACATCATCTTTATGCTCTAACTTGATATATACACACCATTAATGTCACTGCATTCTATTGGTAAGAGTAGTTATAAAGACCAGGCAAGAATCAGGGGGGAGGAAACATAATATATTTAACCTCTCATAGGAGGGTGAAAACAATGTCACATTGTAAGAAGAACACATGACAGGATCTGACATAAGAGTCAAGGAAATTCAATGAATTTCCACAAATTGTACTAGACCAACTTAATATTCTTGAATAAAAGAAATAAAGGTCACCCTCAATTTATTCTCTAAAAATTAATTTGACATGATTCTTAGAACTAAATGTAAAAGCTATAAACACAAGCCTGTCAGAAGAAATCATAGGATAATATCTTCTAGATTTGGAAGTAGTATAAGATTTCCTAGAAAAGATACCAAATCCCTAATCTTAAGTGTACAGCAACAACAAAATGAAATTTCCAAAACTGAAAATTTCTGCCCATCAAAAGATGCAAATTAAGGGAACAGGCAAGCCACAGACTGGGAGCAAATATTTGAAATACATATATTTGAAAAAGGAATGGTATCTAGAATACATGAACTCTTACATATCAACAATAAAAAATTAAAAATGGACAAAACACTTGAATAGACACTATACAAAAGAAGAAAATAGCCAATGAAAGCATGAACATGTGCTAAACTTACTTGGTTGTTAGGGATACATAAGTTAAAACCCCCATGTTTCATAAACATTAAAAAGGCTAAAATAATATGGACCAACAATGCCAAATGTGGGAGAAGATGGGGAACAACTGAACTCTCATTCACTTATGGGAAAGTGTAAAGTGGTGCACTTATGTTGGAGTTCTGTCAAAAATATTTTAAATTTATATATACACTTAATGGATGACTCAACAATTCTGCTACTAGGTATTTAACCCAGAAGAATTAAAATACATTCATTCAGAGACATGTGCAGGAAAGTTCACAGCAGCCTTATTTTCATAAGAGTCCCAAACTGGAAATAGCTTAATAGTCCATCAAGCAGAGAATGAATAAACACTCATTTAGCATGTTCATACAATAGAAAACCCAACATAAATAAAAATAAATGATGTACTGATGCATGTAACAACATATTAGTATTAAACCAAAGAAACTGGGCAAGAAAAGAATACTCTGTTTCCATTCACATAAAGTTCTAGATGAGGCAAAATTAATATATAATATAGAAATTTTAAAAGTGGATGCCTCTTGGAGAGGAGTGTTTACTGGAAAAGGGTGGAGAGGATGTTTACCAGAAAAGGGTGTAAAGGAAATGCAATTGTATGTATACAATTGTCAAAACTTATCTAACGGAGAATTTAAGGTCTATGCTTTTTATTATATGTAATTTTATATGCCCAAAAGAGAAACATGTGTACTAGCCACAGAGGAGAGAGAGAGAAATAAGAACCCATATGGCTAGATGAAACAGGGGAAACTGGAAGAAAGTTTGAGAGAGTGCAAACAAGTCACATTATGTACACAAATGAGATTAGAAATCTACAATTTGTATGCTACCAAAGTCCAACTTGTATGTTTTTGTCCAATAGGGAATAGATAAACAATATAATGACAGAAAGAGTAGAATATAACAACTTTCTTTTGTGAGGTAAGGACTTTGTGGGCTGCTATGCAGGGAGAATTGGCCAACAGAATAGATGGAAAAAAATGTGACAAAGATCCAAAAAAGTGCATTGCCTTGATGTTCCTGGAAAACAAGTATAGTTAGAGAAAGGGAGTGAGAAAGTTGGAAAGAGAAATTTTTGGTTGGAGAGCAGGATATTATAGTGTGAGAATATCATGGGTTGACAGCCATCCAAAAAACACTAAAAAGAACTTTAGCAATAGAATACAAATCCTCTGCCATTCCTTAGCTAATTTGCCTTGGAAAAGTCACATTACACCTCTGATGCAGCTTCATCTGCCATAGAAAAAACTATCCACTGATTCCCATATTAGTAACAATGAATGAGATAATTGAACTTTTCACCATCAAAGCCTAGCATTACATTTAAAAATTATTCATGGAGTGAAACAAATAATTTATTGTAACAATTTCTTAAAAGCTAGGTTTTATGTGTACTTAAAACACACCTATCAAAATGTGTTATGACAAAAAGCTTTGTCAGAAAATCATTCACTTTATTGAGCTAATTAAAGAAAGGACTTAGAGTTTAGTGATAGTCTACCTTTTCTTTTAAGAGACTTTCATGAAACAAGCAAATCCAGTGGCTTTAATTTTAATCAGAATTTCTTTGCAAGAGCTTTTTAAATAAAAGCTTCATAGCAGATGCTCACACAGGCAAAAAAATGTGTCAATTAGCTAAATATTAACACAACATGATACATTAACTTGAGGTTTTCTTTGATTAAAAAATACATACTCACAATATAACAAATTACTGTGATTTTACTGTTACAGATGCATATAATCTTTTTTTACTTTGGGGACTAGGATATTCAATTAGAGCTTCTGGATGAAACCAGCATCTAATAAACTAAATAAATAACTTCAGGGCTTTTAGAAAATATTTTTCTTATGGTTTGCATAATGTTGGTCAAAATGTGAACACAGCTTTAAAAAAAGGATCAGTTTAATTAAGACAAACAGCTTCCATTTTGTAATTTTCATACATAAATAAGGCACATGTTACATATGCTTAAACTTCTTTCTACAATTATTGCTATAGTTTCCTCATTGCTAAAATAATGGCTTCAACAGTGGGGATTTATTGGCTCATGGATTTGAGGCTAGAAAAAGCCAAAATCAAGGTGCCATCGAGGCAATGCTCTCTTCCCCAAGACTGGTATTCTGGAGTTTGTTGTTCGTGATCTTTGGTCCATGGCTTCCCTGCCACATGACAATACGCACGGCAGCCTCTCCTGTACTCTCCCTTCTCATTTGGGTTCTCCTGACTTTCAGTTTCTTACTTCACATGGTTTCCTTTCTGTCTGAATTTCATTCTGCTTATAAAGAACTCCAATAAGATAAAGACCCATGCTGACCGTGTTTGGCCACATCTTACCTGAAATACTTCATCAAAAGTTCCCACTTATAACAGTTTCATACCCATAGGAATGGATTAAATTTAAGAACATGTTTTTCTGGAGTACATATTTCCAAACCACTATCTCTACCCTTCGGAACTGAGAAATACATGTACTTTCTACATGCAAAATACATTCATTCCATCACATCCCAAAAGCCTTAAGTCATTTCAGTAACAATATAAAGTACATCTCATCAAAATCAGTTACATGTGTGGTCTACCCTGGTGGGCAATTCCCTTCTGTCTGTGGAACTGTAAAATCTATAAAGCAAGTTATCTGCTTCTAATATACAATGGAGATACTGGCATAGCTAGACATCCTCATTCCAGAAGGGAGAAATTGGAAGGAAAACAGGGGTTATGGGTCCAAAACAAATCTGAAACCAAGCATGGATAACTCCATTAGATTTCAAAGTCTGAAAGTTATCTATGCACAGATGTTTTGTCCTCTGGACCTGATCGAGTGGCAACCTTATCCCTTCCAGGGACTTGTGTAACATCCATGCTCTCCCTAAACACTGGAGTTGTATGCCCTACCCTCTTTTAATATCAAGATGACAGCCAAGATCTCTGCTAACACTGTGTCACATTTCCCTCCTCTCTGAGCACTAGGGTGGCAGCCAGGTTCTCCACAAATGCCAGGGCACAGGCCCAGCCATCTCTGAGCATTGGTGTGGCAGCGCTCTTCCTAAACGACAGTGTGCAAGGCCCACCCCATCAATGTGCTGGGGCAGATGAACTCCAAACACAGGGGTGGACCTTCCTTTTCCACACACGTGGGTGGGCCTGCTCTCTTGGCCTAAAGAGAAAACCTTGGTCCAGAAATCAGCTTCCGTGTTTCTGTCCTTGAAGTCATTCTGCCTTAAATCCATCCCCTTTCTCTCCCTTTTGGTCCTGGATGGAAGTGGATCTGCTCATGAAAATTTTGCAAAAACTTTGTTAGCTTTGCATGCAGTTCACAAGGATCCAAATCATCAGACAAAAGGACTGTCCATAGATTCTTATTGAATAACTGTATTTCCAATCCTGACTTCCACTGAAATTTCTGAAATCCATGTCTTAGTTTCCCAATGGGCTGCCAATGCAAAGTACCAGAAATAGGTTGCTTTTACAATGGGCATTTTATTTAGGGCAAAAGCTTACAGTTATGAGCCTGTGAAATGTCCAAATCAAGGCACTATCAGAGATGCTTTCTCACCAAAGTTAGCTACTGTTGATCCTAGCGACCTGGCCATGTGGTGAAGATGGCTGCTGTTTTTTGCTGAGGTCTCGGCCTTCCCCTCCAGAATCTATCATCTCCAGGAGCTAAGCTGTGGGCAACCAGACATAGGGCTTGTCTCTTTCCAGGATTCCTCTCTCAGCTTCGGCTGCTCCACTTTCTTCCTTAGTTCAGCTCTTAGCTTTGAGGCATATGGATCGCTTCACCCTGGGCCTCAGCTCTTTGAGCTTCTCGGAACTTCTCTCCTTGACCTCAGCTGTGGGTGAACCTGGAGTCTTTTCTCTCACATTGCAGGATCAAAAATGGCATATTCCTTTCTCAGTGTGTCTCCATTTATATCAGACCAGTAACATGAGGGTGAAGACTCAACTTGAGTCACACCTACTGATGTAGTCCAATTAAAAGAAATCTAATCAAGTGATCTAAAGTTAATCTAATGCAATAAAAAGTACCACACCAACAGGAGTAGATTAGTTTAAGAACATAATCTCTTTGGGATTCATAAAGTAATTTCAAACTGTTACTATCCATGTTCAGTAAACACACATATGGAGCCCTATTCTCTGGGGACTAGCCTTCCAGAGGTTTGGGGAGGTTCCTGATAGAGCCACTTCTGGCCATAGTCTCAGAGTACACTATCAAGATAGGCTCAGTATTTTCTACACCATCTATTTCTACTTTGTGTGTATGTGTGTGTGTATGCTCAAGAGTTCAGTTTTCAGCTTATCCCTCTCATATTTCATTATAAACTTCAAGGTGAAACCAGGCTGCACGTTCCACATTTAGCGTGGAAATATCCTCAGCTCAGTAATGAACTTGCACTTAAGAATAACGTCTCTGCCACTTTAGCATCCGTATTGCTATCAACAGTCTCTTGAAGGCAATCTAGGCTTTTTCTAAGAAGCATCTCACAATTCTTCCAGCCTCTACCCATTATCCAATTTCAAAGCTGTTTCTAATAAGATAAAGACCCACCCTGATTTGAGATGGACCATACCTTAACTGAAGTAACCTCATCATAAGGTCCTACATACAATGGGTTCACACCCACAGGAATGGGTTGATTTTAAGAACATGTTTTTCTGGGATATTGTAATGGTTTGAGTTTGATTTAATTATGAATTCCAAAAATATAGATTAGATTATGTTTGTAAACTAATCTGTTCATCTGGGCATGATTAAGTTATGAGTAGGGTGTTAACTGCCACGTCAGTGAGACATTGAGCCCCACCCCTCGGTGGGTGTGGTCTCAAGTATAAAAGGCTAGACAAGCGGCAGGCAGCGGAGCAA
>PVKH010049995.1:0-10044 GCA_004027955.1 Chaetophractus vellerosus | reverse complement strand
TTGTTTTTTTTTTTATTGTTTTGTCTTGTTTTTATTTCTCTATTTTTTTCTTAATTGTGGGAACATATATACAGCATACAATTTCCCACCTCAATCTGTCCCAAGCATACCATTCAATGGGATCAATCACATTCTCCACATTGTGCTACACTCACCAGTACCCATTTCCAAATTTTTCCATCACCCCAAACAGAAAATCAGCACCTATAACTCCCCATTAACCCCTCCTTCCTAATAACTGCTATTCTAACTTCTGTCTCTGTGAATTTGCAAATTCTATGCAATTTATGTAAGTGGAATAGTGTATCTGTCCTTTCATGCCTGACTTATTTCACTCAACATGGTTCACCCATGTTGTAGCATGAATCAGAACTTTATTCCTTTTTATGGGTAGCTGAGTAATAATCCATTGTACATATATATTGAACATTTCATTTATCCATTTATCTGTCAATGAACATTTGAGCTGCTTCTACCTTTTGGTTATTTTGAATAATGCTGCTATGAACACTGGTGTACAAATATCTGCTAGAGTCCCTGCTTTCAAATCTTTTGGTATATCCATAGAAGTGGGATTGCCAGGTCCTACAATAGTTCTATGTTTAACACATCAAGAAATCACCAAAATATTTTGCACAGCAGCTGCACCATTTTGCATAGCTACGAAAAATGTACTAAGGTGGTTCCTATTTCTCTGCATCCTAGCAAGCATTTGTTATTTTCTGGTTTTTTTTTAAATAGCAATTCTAGAGTGTTGAGATGGTATCTCATTGTGGTTTCAATTTGCATTTCCCTAATGGTTTATGATGTTGAGCATCTTTTCAAGTGCCTATTGACCATTTGTATATCTTCTTTGGAGAAATATCTATTCAAGTCTAATACATTCAGCTCTCAATCACCATTTTGTGCCTAAATTATGCTAAATTGCTACAAGATAACATTTCCTTTTAAATTCTGGAAGAACCTCTGTCATAGTTTGCCCAGTCTAATTTAACAAATACCACAGACTAGTTGGTTTAAACAACAGGAATTTATTTTCTCACAGTTTTGAATGTATATGTTCTATGTCTTTCATTAAATTTGGGAAGTTTTCAGCCATTCTTTCTTCAAATATTTTCTCTGCCCCTGTCTTTTTTTTCCTCCTGGGACTCCCAGAGTGTGTGTATTGGTACACTTCAGGGTGTCCCACAGGTATCTCAGGCTCTGTTCACTTTTCTACATTCTTTATTCTTTCTCTTCATCACTCTAAATAATTTCAGTGCACCAACAGCATAAAGGCTAATAGGAAATTATAAGTCACTGAAAATATGATGGAATATATCATTGTGATAAGTTAAAGATGTATACTATAAGCCTCAAAACATTAAAATAACAAAAGAGTTATAGCTAACAAGCCAATTAAGGAGATAAAATAGAATTATAAAAACAATACTCAATTAAACCAAAATATGGCAGAAAGAGGGGAAGAGGGACAAAGAACAGATGAAACAAATGGAAAACAAATGGCAAGATGATAGACTTAAATGTTAGCATGCCAATATCACATTAAATGTAAATGATCTAAACTCCCCAAATAACAGGCAGAGATGGTCAGATTGGATTTTAAAAAGAAGAAGAAAAAGAACCAACTTCTTGCTGCTAAAATAAATATTCTTTAAATATTAGCAGGAAAAAATAAAGACACATCATAATGATAAAGAAGTAAATTCATGGAGAGGACATAGCAATTGTACGTATTGATGATCTTAATAATGGCACTTCAAAGCTAATGAAGCATCAATTGATAGAACATCAAGGAGAAATAGACAAATCCTGTTATAGTCAGAAATAGCAATACCCCTCTCTCAATAATTGATAATATAGGTAGAGAGAAAATCAGGAAAATATAGAATACTTGAATAGCACTATTGACTTGACCTAACTGACATTTATAAAATACTTCACCCAACAGCAGTAGAATATATAATCTTTTCAAGAATACATGAACATTTATAAAAATAGACCACATTCTTGGCCATAAAAGTCTCCATAAATTTAAGAGGATTCAAGTCACACAAAGTATGTTCTTTGGTCACAATAGAATTAAGTTATAAATCAATAACAGAATGACTTCTGGAAAATTCTCAAATACTTTGAAACAAAATAACATACTTCTAAATAATCAAAGAAATCAAAAGGGACATTGGAATGGATGTTGTTGGTGGTAGCACAACATTGTGAACATAATTAATGCCACTGAATTGTATGCTTGTAGGTGGTTAAAGAGAAATATTATGCTGCATATCTGTTACCACAGATTAAAAAAAAAAAGAATAGAAGTAGAGTGCATTAGCTAAAATACCTCTTTGATGAGTCAGTAGTTAAAAATCTTCCCATAATAGGGCTGTGTGGGGAGTAGCGCATATGGGAATCCCCTATATTTTTTATATAATCTAAATATCTTTTTTAAAAAATCAAAAAAATTTTTAAAAATCTTCCCACAATAAAAAAAAAAACAAAAAGGAAAATTGGAAAGTACTTTGAACTGAATGAAAATTTAAACACAATTAAAGGAAGACTTACAGAATTAACCATATTAGGTAAAGAAAGAAAGAAAAAAAAGTTTTCAAATTAAAGACCCAGCTTCCACCTTAGGGAACTAGAAAAAGAAGTACAAATTAAAGCCAGAGTAAGCAGAAGAAAGGAAATAATTAAGATCAGAGAGGAAATAAAAGCAAATAGAAAATAGAAAAACAGAAGAGAAAATTAATGAAATCAATATACAAAAATCAATTGTATTTTTACATAGCAGCAACAAACAATTATTTAAGGAAATATAATTTACATTAACTTCAAAAACATATAAAATACTTAGTGAGAAATCTGACATAATATGTGCAAGACCTGTCCATTAAAATTTACAAAATACTGCTGAAAGAAGTTAAAGAAGGCTATAATAGTCTGTCAAAGGGGGTCCCGATACAAAGTAACAGAAATCTGTTGGCTTTTATGAAGGGTATTTATTTGGGGTAAAAATGTACAGTCCCCAGGCTGTGGAAAGTCAACTCAAGGTACTATAAGAGGTGCTTTCTCACCAATGTCAGCCGCCACATGTTTAAGCAAGATGGCGGATGATCTTTGCCAGGTTTGGCCTTTCCCCGCTGGGCTGCCTCTTCCTTTGAAGCTTCATGGGCCCAGCTTCTTCCTGATCTCGGGTGTAGGCTGGCAATAGGGCTTGTCTCTCAGGGCTTCTTCTCTCTCCTGGCATGGGCCAGTTTCTTTCTGGGCCTTCTACATCAGTCTCAGCTGCTCTGTTCTCGTCCCAATATCAGCTGCAAGCTATCATGTGAATGGCTCATCTCTCCCTGGGGCCCCAGGATCAAAAATGACAGAGCTCTCTCTCTTCTCTTGTGTCTTACTGAGTGAGTGTCTGTTTTATATCAGACCCAACGAGGGGGTGGGGACTCAACCTGAGTTACACCTTCTGGCTAGTCAAATCTAAAAGCCTAATCTTAACAAGTAATCTAGTCAAAGACACCTGAGGAAGCGGAGTTTAATGCAATCAAAGGACATCACACCCAGGGGAATAGATTAGTTACAAACATCATCTTTCTCTTGTTGCGATTCATAACTTAATCTCAAACTGTCACAAAGGCCTAAATAAATGAAGAGATACCTTGTTAATGATTTCAAATACTCTTTCTTGAGATGTCAATTCCCCCAAAATTGGTCAATGAATTCAATGCGGTCCCAATCTCAGCCCGGCTGCTGCTGAGCCACACAGCATGCATGAAAGCCAGTCACATAACTCAGGGTGCAAGAAGTGGGAGGCCACATGCTGCACGATCTCATTCCTAGAAAATGTCCAGAATAGGAAATCCATAGATAGAGAAAGCCGATTAGTGGCTGCCAGGGGTTGGAGGAGGAGGCAATAGGAAGTAACTGCTAATGGATGTGGAATTTATTTTGGGATTGATGGAAATGTTTTGGAATTAGAGAGTGGTGATGGTTGTACAACCTTGAGAAGTAAATTGTATATACAATTGAATTGTATATATTATAAAATGTTTAAATTGGTGAATTTATGGTCTGTGAATTTCATCTCAATTATAGATATATACCCTGAAAAAAAAATCCCAGCAGGAATTTAGGTAATAATTGATAAGCTGATTCTGAAATTCATGTGGAAATGCAAAGGACCTAAAATAGCCAAACAAATTTGAAAACGAACACAGAGGGTTAACACGCTCCGATTTGAAGATTATTATAAAAATACAGTATTCAAGAAAGTATGGTATTGAACTTAAAGTAGACAAATGAAACAGAATAGAAAGTGCAGAAATGCACACAAACATAAAAGACAACTGATTTTCAGTGAAGATGCAAATGCAATTCAGTGGAGAAAGGATTGTGTTTTCAACATATGGTATCAGAATAATCTAACGTCCATATGCAAAAAAAAAAAAAAGAAACAAAAGAAAGATCTTTGATCCTTATCTTGGACCATATGCAAACTTTTACGCAAGATTGATCGTAAAACTAAATGTAAAACCTAAAACTACAAATCATCTAAAATATAACATTGAAGAAAATCTTTGTGACCTTGAATTAGGCAAAGATTTTTTAGACAATGACAGCAAAATCACAATCAATAAAAAGAAAAACTAGAAATTGGATTTCAACAAAATTAAAAAGTCTGCTCTTTGAAAGATACTGTTATGAGAATTAAAAGGTAAGCTGCATATTGGGAGAAAATATTTGTAAAGCATCCATCTACTAAAGGACCTATATAAGAATATATAAGGAATTCTCAAAGCAAGACGTTGCCCTGCAGTAGGAGAGTAAAACTGAGAAGCACGGTGGGGACATTTTTGTGGCCCCAAGTCCTGGTTGCTCTGAGATGGATCTAAATGGGGGCCTTCCCCACAGATGAGCTAATGAACTATTCAAGTGTGTGTTCTAGACCTTGTGACAGAAAATGTCTTTAATGTGAGTCACTGAGAAGAATGAAGGTGTGAGGAGGAGGGACCTAGAGAAGAAATGTCAACAATGATGTTCTCTAAGGGTAAGAGTTGGGAAACAAAAGATATAGTGTGATTCCAAGGGACTGGTGGTGAAACCTGATCATCTTTTTGGCTATGATTTCATTTTCACTGAGCAAAATTTTTTTAAAGAGTTTTGTTGTGATAACATATACATAACATAAAATTTGCCATTTTAACCATTTTAAGAGTACAATTCAGTGACATGAGTTACATTTACAATGTTGTACTACTGTCACCACCATCGATTACTATTAAAATTTTTAAAGCACACATGTTTTAATAGAAGAAATCTGCTGGTTGTCTGTCCTAGAGAAAAGGTGGCATATGTGCACAAAGAGGTATGTATCAGGACATTTATCACAGCATCATTGTATTAATGAACAATGAAAAACACCTGAACAGTCCATCAAAAGAAGAATAGTTAACAATCCATTGTCCATCCATACCATGGAGTATCTGGCAGTAGTTAGAAACACGAGCTAAATCCATATATACAAACATAAGAAGAGTTCCACAACTTCTTGTTATGTGAAACAAACAACTCACATTCTAATGCTATTTTTGTTTTTTAAAATAAAACACATAAAGCAAACATCTGTGTTTCTATATGTGGACATACATGTATGTCAATGTACAGAAAAAAACTGGAAATTTCTACCTCCAGCTGATCATGGAGTCTACTTCCAGGGAAGGGGTGGGGGTTAGGAGGATTTAAAGGGAGCCTTTTACTTGATCTGTTTTGTTTGAAATTTTTACTCATCAATAAATTCACTAGAACTTTAACTAAAACAAACGAAAGAGTATAAGATTTACTGAGCATAATCAATGTACTAGCTATTATGTAAAATAGGTAAGCTCCCTGCCAAATGGAAATCTTTAATTGTACACAATATTAGGGTCAATATTGGAAGCATATAACTTCCAACAAGAAAGACCAAATAGTACTAAGAAACAGGCCTTTTTATAAAGGTTGATTACGAGAGGATAAAAAGAATATAAACTATTTTATAGTTGTGAGTAGAATTATTAGATTTTTAAATTGATTGTTTTTAAGAAGTTCATATAAATTTCTGGTTGGAAATTCAGTGCTTTTTCCCATGGAAAGATTCCCGAGTTAAGCCCCCAAATCTGTTTTTATCAGTGTTCTTTAGTAGGAAGCATCAGAAATATTCTGGAAATGAAGGTAAAAATGTATTGAATGCTGAGGAAGGGCTCACAGACTCTGAGGAGACATACCTTCTCAGCCCTCAGGTGAGCAAGAACGTCCAGTCTACCCGTGGACAGCTGCACTATCAGACCTTCCTGGCTCTCAGAACCTTGAGTCTAGTGACACAAGGACAGAAAAGTGTAGGCAAGCTCTTGGTTCTGTCTGCTCTGGCTTCCTGCATCCTGGGCACTGCCTAGCAGCATAGTCGAATGCGTAGGAGATCAAGTTTGGAAGACTTTCTAAGCTCACAGTCCAGCTGTGCACTTATTAACCATGGACTTTGAGCAAGTGATTTAACTGTAACTATCTTCATCTGTAAACATGGGGCTAAAACTTCTGATGGTTCATTGGAATAGACATACTCAGCAGCTGGCAGCATCCCCACACTGGTTCCCTGACCGTGGAGTGAGGCTATTATGGCAGAAAAGGCCAAGTGGAAGCCACTAGAACTGCCTCTGCCTAGCAAAATAGTGAATCAAAAGCAACACTGCATTCCTGGAGGGATTGCAGAGATTAGTGCCACCGTCAAGGACTTGAAGGATGCAGGGCTGGTGATTCCCACCACAGCCCCATTTAGCTCTCCCCTTTGGCCTGTGCAGAAAACACATGGGTCTTAGAGGATGACAGTGGATTACTGTAAACTTAACCCCGTGGTGACTCCAGTTGCTGCTGCTGATCTGGAAAATGCTTTTTTCTTTATTCCTGTTAGTAAGGACCTCTAGAAACAGTTTGGTTTCAGCTGATCACTTCTGCCACACACTTTACCTTCTTTTTTCCAGCCCCACGGCTCTGGCCTGCTACCTGGTGGCAGGTTGATTATGTCGGACCACTTCCATCATGGAAAGGGCAGCATTTTGTTCTTACTGCCATAGACATTTACTCTGGATATGGTTTTGTCTTCCCTGCACCCATTGCTTCTACCAAAAACTGCCATCCACGGATTTACAGAATGCCTTGTCCATCATCATGGTTTTTGTGGCAGTTTGATATTATTTATGAATTCCAAAAACAGATATTGATTATGTTTGTAAACTGGTCTGTTCCTCTGGGCATGATACCCTTTGATTGTCTTAGATTCAGCTGAGATGCCTTTGATTAAATTATTTCAAGCTTAGGGCTTTGATTCAACCAAGTCATCAGGGCACAGAGGGTGGGGTCTCCTTCCCCTTGGTGGGAAAACAGACTCTCACACGGAAGTAGACACACAGAGAAGATACACAGAGGATCCTACAGCCCTGGGAAGAGAGATGAGCCTGATAGCCTACAGCTGATCTTGTGAAGAGACCAGAGCAGCTGAGCCTGGAAAGAAACCAGTACTGGGGAAACAGGCGAGCCTTATGTCAGCCTACAGCAGAGATCAGAAGAAGCTGGGACCACGGAGCCTTAAGAGGAAGAAGGAAGGCTGAACCCTGGTGGACATTGCCTGCCATCTTCCTTCAACACGTGGCAAATGACTTTGGTAAGAATGTACCTCTTATGGTACCTTGAGTTGGACTCTTTAGGACCTTGTGACTGTAAGCTTCTACCCCAAATAAATACCCTTTATAAAAGCCAACAGAAAGAAAAGAAAAAGAATAAAAAAGCTAACAGATTTCCGGTGCTTTGCATCAGCACCCCTTTGGGCTGACTAATACAGTATTCCAAACAGCATTGCTTCTGATCAAGGAACCTACTTCACAGCATATGAAGTTTGGGAATGGGCACAAGCCCATGGGATCCACTGGTCTTTCCATGTTCCCCATCATGTGAAGCAGCTGGATTGATAGAACAATGGAATGGCCTTTTGAAAACTCAATTAGAGCACTAAATAGGTGGCAATACTTTGCAGGGCTGGGGCAGCGTTCTCCAGGAGGCTGTGTGCACTCTAAATCAGCATCCACTTTATGGTGCTCTTTCTCCCACAGCCAAGATTGATGAGTCCAGGAATCTAGGGGGTGGAAATGCAAGTGGCACCACCCACCATTACCTAATGATCCACTAGGAAAATTTTTGCTTCCTATCCCTGTAACTTTATGCTTGGCTGGTCTACAGGTCTTAGTTCCAAAAGGAGGAGTGCTTCCACCAGTAAATGCAACGATTCCTCAGAACTGGAAATTAAGACTGCCACTGGCTGCTCTGGGCTCCTCATGCCTCTGAATTAACAGGCAAAGAAGGGAGTTACTGTACTGCCTGGGGTGATTTATCCTGATTACCAATGGGAAATTGGACTGCTACAACACAAATGAAGGTAAAAGAGTATTCTTGGAATATAGGATATTCCTTAGGTGTCTCTTAGTACTACTATGCCCTGTGACTAAAGTCAGGGGAAAACCATAACCCAATCTAGGCAGGACTGCTACTGGCCCAGAAACTTCAGAAATGAAGAGATGGGCCACTCCGCTAGGCAAAGAACCACGACCGAATGCGTGCCTGCTGCGGGTAAAGGGCATATGGAGTGGCTGGTTGTAAAGGCCAGTTATGACCACGTGCCCCGCTGCAGAGATGAGGACTGTCATGATATGCGCATGAGTGTGTTTGTCTATATACATTCGTCAAATAGCTTTGCTTTCTTCCCTCTCATCCCCTTCTCATATAACGTCAGTTGCATTAACTTTGTTATAGGGTCTAAATTAGAGGATGGAGATCAAGGATTAGAGTGACTGTCACTCAAGGACTTGCATCCGGTTCTGGGGAAAGGCTTAGTACAACTCCAGTTCTTTGAGGGACAGTTGTATTATGTTAGGCAAAAGTATCACTGTGTTAATGTCTTTATTCAGAGATTAAGTGTGGCTCAACACAGAGATGTGTTTGGATGCCAAGTTGACAAGAGGTAGGCTGTGATGGTTAATTTCATGTGTCAACTTGCCTAGGTTAGAGTGTCTGGTTTGGTCAAGCAAGGTCTAACCTGATGGTTACTGAGATTTTGCAAAGATAACTTTGCACCATAGTCAGTTGATTGCACCTACAGCTGACTGCATCTACAGTCAGCAAAAAAGGTTGCCCTCAGCAATGAGGGAGTCTCCTCATCTTATCACTGGAAGTCTTAAAGCAAGACTGAGGTTTTCAGATGCAGAAAGAAGAATTCCTGCCTCTACTTCAGGCAGCCAGCTTCTCCTGGGGAATTCAACCTCACCTTCATCAGAATTTCCAACTTGCAGCCTGTCCTATGGAATTTGGAATTGTCGGTTCCCAATTCTTTGTAGAGATTTTGAGAGATTAAATTCTATAGTACAGGTAAAAGGACTGACAGATGCTGCATTCAGTTGAAGCGGCTGTTAGGATTGCTGCCTGTTCATAAGCAATATCACATCGCCCTGCCAAGTATCCGTTAAAGGGTGCATGAAGGGATTGTCCCTCCCGTTTTATAAAGCTACTCCAATGTGAGTAGTTTATTCTACCAGTAAAAAGAAACTTATTTTTTAAGTTCTGAGTTGCAATAATATGATGACCAGAATTACAGGCTTAGAAAGTCAGTAGGACCTGCTACTCAAATTTAAATATTTTTATGCTCAATCAATAATGTTTAGATATTTTAGTAGCATTTAAGAACCATAATATTACATTTTACCCATTTTTAAATTGGAACTATCTTAATTACATTGGCTTGAGTGAATTTCGTTATTCATGATGGTTTTTTCTTGGTTTTGAACAAATAAACACCAGTATATCTCAAAATACTGAACTGTCTGTCCTGGCAAGAAATACATCCCAAATGACCACAACCAAAAAGGTCACAAGATGTTTCCCTTCATTTTGTCATTTGATCTTAGATATGCCGCTCTCAAAACACAAGCTACAATAATTAGCTATTTAGAGACAAGACAGCCCAAATCC
>PVKH010049994.1:0-10042 GCA_004027955.1 Chaetophractus vellerosus | reverse complement strand
TTGCCTTCATCAGGAAGGAGTAAGAAACTGGGAATATGGTATAAGGATTCTGCAGCAGGTTCGGTGTGTGGCTCTGCCATTGGGCCATACAACCCACCAAAACCTATGGTATTAAACATATCTATGGTGGGAAAGGGCATAGTTTATGACAACCCATAGAAGAAGCACAGCAAAGATCCATAGGTTCAGGATTAACTATAGTGGAGAATGATAAACCTTTTGAAAGTCATCTCCTAGTGAGCTACTGGGTCCTGGAGAAAATGGAGCACCTGACCGTGGGACAAGTGACCATGCAGCCAGAAATGCCCATGAAGAGATGAGTCATATTAAACTCACAACTCACAAGTTCAATGGAAATGATAGATCACGTGTGAGCTGGGTCACAATGGATAGGAATAGGCCCAAGTTAGTAGGATTAGCAAGTTATCCAGACACTCATTATTTGCCCCTCCTAAATCAGTGCTTCTTCCTTAGTTCACATATATTGTCTTAAGGAGGCTTTCTTATGACCAGTTGATGGAAATGGAAAACATGGTAATTTGGTTCAGACATGGGTCAGCTTGATTCATGGATGCAGACCAGACATGACCTTTGGCTGCATTCCAGCATCACTCAGGGTGCCCCTGAGAGAAAGTAGTGAGTTAAAATCTCAATGGGAAGAACATTGGATGGTACTCCCTATAATCCACTTTTTATGTAAAGACAAGTGGCCTGTAGTGGAATATGTATGGATTCTTGGGAGTAACAAATAACTTGGGTGCTTACTCAGGCTCACAGAAGGGAGAATATTGGTAGTCTAGATATAGGCTATTGACCACGAACAGAGCAAAGATATATGAACAGAGCAATGGTGGTAGGGATAAAGTGCAGATTATATACAAATAATAATCTGGGGCCCACTAGACAAGGCTAGTCTAGCTATTGCTGCTGCCAAAATTTCAACCTGGAAGCAATAGATACTTATGTTGAGCTCTGCACATAGTAACATCTTTTGAAAAGTCCAACTAGCAGATTGGTAGCAGGTTGAATACGTTGGACCCCTTCAACCTCTAAGAGGCAGTGATTCATCTTAACCAGAATTTAAACACACATATTAAAAAGATAAAGGTTTGTATATCCTGTTTAGAGGGTTTCAATCATTACTACTAACCAAGGTTTTATAGAAAAATCCACTAACACAGGACTCCATATAATATTGCATTGGACTTCTAAGAAAGAAGGTGTGATTTTGGACACAAGAACATAGAGGTCACTGATTCTATCAATTATTGCACCACCATGAAGCTGCTGGCCTGATAAAACAATAAAACTTGATGGCGTAGCTGAAGCACACTCTTTAGGATGATATCTTGAAAAGAAAGGATACCATACTCCAGCACAAGTAAACATCCTAAATTAATGACCCAAAACATGGTAGTGTCCCCATAAGGTGGAATACATGAGCCCAGAAACAAAAGGGTATAAATAAGAGAGACTCTACTTACCAACACTTCCAATGTTCCACTTGGATTGTTTTACTTGTCATCCCTCAAATTCTGAATTATGTGGCATGCTTTAGAGTTCTAGGTTTCCAGACAGTGAATGCTTCCACAGAATATGCTGTGAATGTCCCACTACATTTTAAGCTATGGTTGCAATCTGTTTTGTTGTTGTTGTTTGTTTGTTTTTAGCTCCTCATGCTAAGAGACCACATCAAGTCAAGAAAGAAGTCTGGAGGGATAATTGACCTTGACCATCAGGAGGAGGCAGAGCAAAGAAGTAGGTGCAGAGAGGAAAGTATTTGGCGTTAAGGTAGTTCCACAGGCCTCAGAGGGTCATGGTGACCAGGGTCTCAGATCCTGTAGACATAAAACTATGTTATTCCACTATATAAGACACCTAGATCAGCAGAGGAACCAACAAGTTTGAGAAAAACCTATAATGAATGATAGAGGAGGGAGACAAAGAATATCATTTGTACCTCAGAACAAGTCACAGTGAGATGGGGATAGAAGGTCTGTAGTTCATTCCACCAACCTTCCTCTTGTGTATTTGTCCAGGAAAAATTGGCACACCAAATTCCTGAAGGAGCTCTCCAGGAACATATTATATGAAGGACATGGAGCTACACTGTGCAAGGAATAGATGGAGGGTAGATGCTTTGGTGAGCTGCACAGACTCTCCAACCACATCCCACCCCCAGGACCGAGGATTCTTTCATTCAGCTATTGAGAGTGTTGGAAGCTGACAGCCTTCAGGTAATTACCCTCAGCTGAAGAGTGTGCTTCACCGAGGGCCAAGTCCTCTTTCCTGTGGACAGCTTGAATCTAATGGTTGGTCACTGTGTTTGGCCCCCTTTCCTTGCTTTCAGATAACCCTGAGGAGACATCCCAACAAAGGAGAAATTTCTGTTATTAACTGAGGCCTTTTAAGTGACTGCACTGTCCCCTCTGCTCAGTCATGCTTCTTTGATCCTCTATTCTCTATAATAAAGTTCTGGCAAATCTCTGCTTCATTACCTATTCCTGGGACCCTCAAAACCTCAATGCCACTGTTGCAAATCTAGGAAAATGAAGCAAATGATGGAATAATCATTCTTCATATCTGCAGTTTGCTATCGCAAGCTCCACATAGAAAGAGCTACTGCTTTGACATAAAATATTGCTTATTATATGTAAAACTCCCAGACAATAGTGTAGCAAAACTAAATGACCAAATAAACCCCTTTACTCATCATTGATTTAATAGGATAAATACTATGGTTGCTGAGGAAAGTTCCATTTATATGCAATGTAAATGGAATTGAATAAAGAAGTTCATTCATATCTTTATGAGATGTCAAGTTAAAAAGCTGATAGAATCACTAAATTACTGAAAACTGGATGAAGAGAAAAAACACATTCGTTTTTGATTGCTGGTCATGTAAACATTACAGGAATTGTCAGAACTAGGCTTCATGTAAAAAACTAATCACATGTATTCAGGAATAGATGAAAATTAATTGCATTAACATGTAAAATAAAATACAGAAGAAATACTTTAAGAAGATGAGGGAATAGGTGTGATCATGTTAAAGAGCTTCTCCCTCAAACTGTGTGGTCCCTAAATTCCCAGATTGGTTATATTGTGACTGTACCACTGAGCTTTCTCTTGGCAAAGAATTTCACGACCTTTCTTACTTCTGAATGTTGTCCTAGAGGAGCTTCTTCACAGGCATAATTCTAAATATCATCTGAATAGTTACTTTAGCTGAGACTTAGCAAGCATTTTATCTCAGGGCCAATTATGAGCCAGTGTTTCCATACTACTATATTGACAAACAAGCTAATCAAATAATGGTGACACATCATTATATTGGGGTTCCCTAGGCTAAGTATAGCAAAAAAGGACAGTTAATTTAATTTTTAAATACATGACCACCATAATGAAAGTACCTTTCTTCTTTGGGATCTGAGACTTGAAATTCGGTTATTCTCTGAGCTCCAAAGGCAAAACGCAGTGCAAGTTTCCCAAGCCTTTCCATTTTTCCTTTCCCTAACAATAGAAAGGAAATCAAACCTTATAATACAATCGAAAGCTCAGTTTCCTAAAAAAGTTTGGGGTCAGTGATTAATTATCCAATGGGTTTCCTGAGAGAAAAGCTTTCTTAAAGATACTAAAATTGTTTATTTTGGGAACTTGTGTTTCCACATCCCTCACTACTCAGAGTTTGTGTTTGTTTTCACCATTAGCACAGGATCTTTTATTTATTTCATAACATCATTGGGATGCTGTTGTATAACCTCTGCTTTCAGTTCAATCCTACCAAGGGGTAGATTCTCGCCATTGGTCCATAGATCATTGCATCTTGATGCCATAGCCATATAGCATTAATGATTAGAGGAGTCGTCAGTTCAGCCTTCAGTCTTAGGCCTCCAGCTAGACTGTTTTATGCCTCATTATCATGGGAGTACTGCCTAAATAATTTTTTATCACTTTTCTTTATTTATTGTTTCTCAAAACTGTGTGTTTCTAGGTAGTGGTTTTTTTTTGTTGTTGTTGTTAATACAGTGACTTAAGAAAGCAACAAAACCCCCAGATTACCATATGGTAACCCACACAGCCACAAAATAACTACTGCCCTGCACCGGCAGGTTTTATCTTTGATGAAACTGAACTACAGGCTCTAAAGTCTGCTCTGGAAGTCATTGGCCATAGCTGAGGGCAAGGGTGAGGTGCCATTCTGAAAATAGAGATCAAATAGCAGTGCATGGGTGAGCCCAGTAGTTGCCAGGATGCTAGTGGCCAGGCCTATAATCCTAGCAAGAGATTAGATAATCCTCTCAGAGGAACCTGATACAAAAGAAAAGATCTCCAGAGTCGGACATTTTGGAAACTCCAAGAAAATGGCCATCATCAACCTTTGGATAGTGAAAGAATGAATGAAGGAAAGCAAAATTCACCCAATGACAAATCTGCCTAATGCTAAGAATATCATTAATATTTTACTCTTAAACATAAAGAGATCCAGGGATCACCAAATCTATGATGAAAGCTTGTTCTAGTAAAATAAGAGGCCAAAAGATACAAAACAACAACAACAAAAATGAACTAACCCGGAAACAAACCATACAGAGAGAGCAACAATTTAAAAAAATATACTTTGGCTGACATGATCAAAGAGATGAAGAGACAATGCTACATATATTAAAAAAATAAAAAGGCAAGGTTAAAAATGGAATAATTAAAAAAAATAAGAAGGAGGTCTTGATAATTAAACACAAGATTGCAGATTTTAAAACAAATAGCAATTTTGGAAGATACACTTGATAATACGACCCAGAAAATAAGGCAAAGAAAGGAAAAATAGGAGAGAAACACTATGCATATTGGGGGATAAATTTGGAAGATCCACTGTCCTACTAATGGGATTTCTGAGAAAAGAGGATTTGAATGAGAGAAAATCACCAAAGAAATAACCCAAATAATTAAAAGCTCAGCGCCAACTTAAATCACCATGCAATCATACATAGAACAAACATTAGAAGGCACCAGACATCTTAAAACCAACAGGAGAAGCCAAAAGACAATGAGCAATGCCTGAAAAATTCTAAAGGGAAGTATTTTTTAATGTTACCATACCTCAGATTCCATTAATTAAGCTGAAAATTAAGAAAAGAAAATATATTTTCAGACCTTCAGGGTCTCAAAAGTCTATCTCCACTGTATGCTTTTTACAAAGTCACTGGTGAATGTATTCCGCCAAAACAAGGAAATGGACCAAGAAAGCAGAAAACATTGAATCAAGAAAAAAACTGGGACTCAATCCCATGAGAGAGGTAAAGGGGATTCCCAGGTTAAGGGCAAAAAACACACAAAATCATAGGATGAGACTTTTATGAGCAAACAAGTATAGAATAAAGTATGAGCACAAAAGGCTTCAAGGAGAAGCTTCCCAATAATAAAGATGAAAATGATTTAGTAGTAATATATTTTTGGCCATATTGAAAGGAACTTTTACAGGTCTTTTGCATAGCAGAGTTTGGAGATGAATTAGTGATAACTAATTAAAAGGAAGGAATTTTTAAAAATAAAAACAATGATAAACATTATTACACTTCTTATGCTGGTCAGGGTGGAAGGATATCAGTTTTATGTTATGTAATGCAAACACAAGCTATAATTTTTCATATTCTTCTATATGTCAAGCATACTTTGTGATCTTCAAACTCTTGAAAGTAAGAATTATCATTTTATAGATGAGAAAACTGATTCTAAGAGAAGTTAAATGGTTGACCTTATGTTCACACAGATAGCAAAACATAGCTGACAATCAAATCTATATTCTAAAATCTATGCTTTTTATAATAAAGTGTGATTAACCAGAATGCTGATGTAAATGAATATAGCATAATATAAAATACAATGTTACAAATCATGCTGATGAATATTGATTTTTTTCTTTATTTGTATTACATATATATGTATATACTTTTGCTCAACTATATTGTAAGCATTTAGTAAAGAAAAATTTGCACTTATTGTTACACTTTTTGAGGGCTCTGTGCAACTTGGCAAAGAACCCTGTATGCAACAGATTTTCAATTGCTGTTAATCTGCTGATACTTTCTCTAAGGTCTGAAGAAACTCTTTTATTGTAAAAAATATATTCTGCATGAATAAGTTAAATATACTTTTGTTTCCAAAGGACTTTACTTTCAAAGCTTTTTCACTGTAAAAATGAAACACATGTGGTAGGTAAAAGTTTTCCTATTTTACTGTACTAGGTCAATACAAACTTGATCTTAGGATGATATGTTTTACAGTAATATTTAATTACAAATGACAAAAATTTCAGCAGTTTATAGATCTAAGGATGGCTAGAAAGGTAAGAGAAAGTGTGCTCAGAAAGAATTGGTTTTAAGAAACTAAGACAGGGTTTCTAGAAGGAAGAATTAATCAATTCTGTTGGATAATACTATATTGATATCAAAGTGTTCTACAATACAAACTTTCTTGGTGATCTCCAGAGCTGTCCTGGGAGGAGATAAGGTGGAAGCCATACTAGAATGTTCTGGGCTATGAGTGAGAAGTGATGAAATGAAGGCAGCAGAGATAGAAAACTTTTCCAAGAAGTGTATGTGAAGTTGGAGGGGGATGCAGGGTCAAGCGATGGCATTTTCTAAGATGGAAAAGATTTGAAGTTTGGTTTTCTTTTTCTAAATATTGTGGGGAACTAAAGACGAAAAAATAATAGACTTTGCAACACAAGAATCTAGGCTGCTTTGTCTTCAATTACAGTGTTCTCTGACTATCTAAAGTTTTGTTTTCAGTGGCGCTCCTAACACCTATGTGGGATGTAATCCATTGCCAAGTCGTATCCTCTTCCCCATACTTGTTTCATGTTATTACAATGTTCTGCTCTGCTGACAAACCCAAAAGAAGAAACACAGAGAATGGACCTATGCCAGCCACTGGCAAATTCATCACAAAATCTCAAGAGACTCCGATTTGAAACTACCCTTCAGAATATTAATAAC
The DNA here is from genome assembly GCA_004027955.1 of Chaetophractus vellerosus. Lineage (NCBI taxonomy): Eukaryota > Metazoa > Chordata > Mammalia > Cingulata > Chlamyphoridae > Chaetophractus > Chaetophractus vellerosus. The sequence continues at coordinate 3,044 of PVKH010049994.1, read as the reverse complement.
TAAGGTTTAATGAGTATCTGGTTTGCTTCTTGCATTTAAGCCACTTAACTTTTTTGAGGAGAGGGTGGTTTCCTCATCAGTACGGTGGCAGTGATAAAAGTGTCTACCTCATAGCACTATTTGGGAGTGTGTGTTTGTTAATGAAAGCAATTAGGTCAGACCATGGCATGCAGAAGGACCTCAATAACTGTTGATTATTACTGTCGTTGTTGGTATCACTTGTGTTATTACTATTAATGGCTCTTTCACTGCCTTCAAGGCTCTGCTCAAAAGTCCTCTAAGATAAGAAGCTTTCTCTGACCACCTAACTAAAATGGACACTGTCGTTACTTTGTTGCTAATTCATTGACAGTATTTCTTTACAATATATTTTATATTATTTTATTTGTTTATTTTTATGACTTCTCCACTTAGATCCTCTAAGGAGAGGGAGCTGTCTCTTTTCATCCCTAAAGCTATCTCCAGGGCTTGTTACAATGCTTGACAGAGGAAGCATTCAACAAATGTTCTCATTTCATGAATTTTAAGCACAAATGTATTCAGGATACAATGCTAAGTGCTAGGATTGAAACTGAACATATATAGTCTGTTGGATGTCATGTGGTAATGAGTTAAGCAAGGAGAGAAGTAGGTCAGAATCTTCAATAGAAATGTCAAGGGAGGCCTCTAAAAATGATGTTTGAACAAACACCTGAAGAATCTGAGGAGGGAAGACATAAATCTGTGGGAAGTACATCCAGGCAGAAGGAAAACTAAATGCAAAAGTCTTGATGTGGGATTGTGCTTGTATGTTTGAGAAACAGCATAAATAAATGAATGATTATTCCTATTATTATTACAATTTTCCATATACTGTGAGATAATGCTTAGTCCTTTCTTGCAAATAATGAAATGGATACTCAGAGAATACAAAGAATAGGTCACAGTCAGGTTTCTTCTCCCAAACCATGCCGCTTCACATGGGCTGGGGTTTCTTAACCACAACACTATTAATTTGGGGAGCTGGACAATTCTTTGTTGTGGGGGATTTCCTGTCCATTGTAGGGTGTTTAGAAGCTTCACTGGCTTCTACCCACAAGATCTCACCAATAGCACCACCACCACCTCCAACCCTCAGTCATGATAATAAAATATTTCTCCAGCCATTACTAAATATCCCCTGCAGGGCAGGGCAAATTCACTCCTGGCTGGGAACTTCTGCCATGGTTCCCAGATGACAGATAATGGCATCATTCTAATTGACTGGCAGTTAACTTAGGTTCTATCTTAAGAAATTACCAAATTAATTAACAATGATAATGTTTAAGTTTATAAATGGTCATTTTATGCATAATTGATTAACTCTGCAATGAGGTGATTTGAATCAGCTGTACAGATAGCAGCAAATCCCAAATTAACTATTAGAGTGGGCTTATGCTTTGTATTACTCAACAATGCCTTATGTGCATGGAAAATTGAAAGTCTGCTGTGGAAATTCATGGGCAATTTTACTTAATTTTAGCATAAGAATATTTATGCACACATTTTATTAGCTTAATTCATTTTATTAAAGTGCATAAAAGATACTTTATATTCAAAGTTGTAGGACAAAGCTATCATTAGATTTTATTAATTCTCCAAATAAATCCATCTCGGTGTAATTAATTCATAATAAGTATACCCTAACTTTACAATGTCTTGGAGGCTCCAGCTACAATTCATACACCTCATAACTTACAGAGTTAGTATGTTTTGCAGTAATGTCTATGATAATCTCTTGAGGGTGGGTATTGGTAATATATTACCTTAAGTATGCCTTACATTCCTTAGTAAAGAAATACATCGTTGTGAATTAAAGAGGCTAACCGCTCTTCATTTAGACAAACATTATTTCTAAAGGCAGGTATCCATTTCACCATTGAGCCAGTCTATGACTAAATGACAAATGAATGTCATCATAGAACATTTAAGCAGTGTAGTGGGTAAGGTAGCTCTGAGTGCATTCAGGCATGATTTGGGGAAAGGCAGATCAGAGGTCTTTCTTAGGGCTTTGGCCTTACAAAACGGGTTTCTTCCCTGCTGTCTAGGCAGAGCTTACTGCTGCTGGATGAGTGGGAGAAGCTTATTTGCAGCGTTGTTTTCCGACCGAACATTAAGAACTCTCTTACAAGACTGAAGACACACAAGTGTGTTGGAGAAGAGATTGTGCACTGGAGCTGTGGTTTACAAGATAGTTTGGGCTAATTAAAAAATATAATATGTAAAAACTCATGGAGAACAAAGATAGCAAAATTACAGTTCTAATGCTGCTTAATCAAGCACCAAAATCACGAGGTCTTTTAAAAATTATTTGAGCCTTTGGCAGTATTTATATTTGAATGCTTCCTGTATACCCATCATATTCCCATCAGAAAAAAAGAAAAACATGAAGCATGTTGTTTGTGACTTTGAAATTGTTTTTGAAAGCTCAACATGGTAGAGACATATTTCTTATAACTTATTTGATTTACACCACAAAATTTGTGAAGTCAGACTCCTATGGGAAATTATCTTTCTCATATTTGTCAAATTTTAGGCTACTATCCTAATGATATGTATGGAATCAATGTTTCCCTTTTCTCTTTAAAAATATCTATTTCATTTGAGACCACATAGTAATGTTACAACTTGATTATTTAAAAAATAATAACAAAATTCTAATATTTGAATTAACACAACATATTCTTCTCACCACTTTTACCAAGCAAAATTTTCAGTCATAATGGGTGCTTTTTTTTTTTCTTTTTAATCTCCCCCTGCCATTTCCTAGAGAAGAATGAAACTGAATGGAGTTTTGTATGGTTATCAGGGACTTTGCTTATTGAAGAAGAATCTTTTCTTAATATGCCAAAAGCTGATATTTTAGGTATAACCATTTATCTATTTTCATTTTAGATCTATAGATTAACAAAATCCAGGGGGAAAGTTTATGCAAGTTATGAAAAGAAAATTGGATTTTGAGTAAGTGGAACATTTTTGGTTGCTACAGTTTTATGAGATACTATACATTCCAAGTCTCTCATAAG
>PVKH010049993.1:0-10040 GCA_004027955.1 Chaetophractus vellerosus | reverse complement strand
ATAACCTTGAGAAAGGCAAGCCACCATGGGTGGGGCAGAGCTGTCATGGGCAAGGCAAAAAGTTGCCACAGGCAGGGCGGAGCCCCCACGGGCAGGGCAAAGTCACCCGTGAAAAAGCGGAGCTGTTGCCTGCTAAGTGCGGAAGTGGCAACCCACAAAAAACATGGAGGACTGCTGCCCGCAAAACATGGAGTGGAGCCACCCGTGAAAACGGAATGGAGCCACCCACGAACAGAGTGAGCCACCGCCATGGAGGGCCGACTCGGGGCGCCACCACAAGGACAGGGGGAGACAAGAAGCAAACATAGAAAAACACAGAAGAATGGACACACAGCAAGAGCAAGCAGAAGGGGGGGGTGGGAATATGTAATAAATAAAAAATAAATCTTTAAAAAAAAAAAACAGGACAACAGGAGTTAGAAAGGATGTGGAGGAATAGGAACACTTATCCACTGCTAGTGGGAATGTAAAATTTTGCAACTATTGTGAAGGACAGTCTGGCAGTTCCTCTGGAAGCTAATTATAGAACTGCATTATGATCCAGGTATCCACTATTGGGTATATACTCAGAAGAATTGAAAGCAGGGACATGAACAGATATATGCACACCTATGTTCATAGTGGAAGTATTCACTCTTGCCAAAAGTTGGAAACAACCCAAATGTCCATCAACAGATGAATGGATAAAGAAATTGTGGTATATACACACAGTGGAATATTACTCAAGTGTGAGAAGGACTGTACTATTAACACATAGGATAACATGGATGAATCTTGAAGACCTTATGTTTAGTGAAGCAAGCCAGGCACTGCAGGACAAATATTACATGTCCTACTGATATTAATTAAGCAAATTGAGCACTCCCACAGAGCTAGTGTCTGGAAGATAAGTTTGCAGGAGACGTAAAGGGAGTAGACAGCTGTGAGCCAATGACCATACAAGCAAAATCTATGATAAGGTCGAAAGATTAATTGTGCATTGGATGGGTCTGACAGTGGCTCAGTGATGCTATTGGTTTAGGAAGTGCTGGCCTGTGAGGGGTGTAGGGTGGGGAAGATTGCATTGTCCATGAAACTGGGGAGATGGTAGGTGGGGGTATCAATGAACCCTGGGTATTTATGGGTATGTGGCTGAAACTACAATGTTGGGAATTTTTTTGCTAGTAAGGCAGGGGAGAGTTACTGGTTTAAAGTGTTGGATGTAGGGGACATGTGGGACAGGGTGCACCTGGGGCAGTCATCTAGGGAGTATGTGACTGTTCATCCTGCCTTGGTGCATTGTATCCATGGGTGGAGACCCACACATTGATTGGGATGGTGTTGGACTCCCATCCTGGGGAGTCCTGATATATTTTCAAATATAAGGGTGAGAGTCTCTCAAGAGCATAGACAGTGCCAAATAGGGGAGGACAGGCCAGTATGTCAAGCTCTCCATGTTTTTGCAAGTAACTATGAATCTTGTTTTTCAAGCAGTGCAATTTGGTGGTTGTCATTGGCCCTAAGGGGAGGGGGAGGGAGAAATAGAATAGATGGAACATGGGGCATTTTGGGGGCACTGGAATTGTTCTACATGACCTTGCAATGATGGATACAGGCCATTTTAAATTTTGTAAAGATTTATAATACTATGTGGCCCAAAATGTAAACCATAATGTAAATCATTGACCATGGTTAATGGTCAATTCTACAATATTTGCACATCAATTGTAACAAATGTACCATCTACATGTAAATTGTTATTAAAAGGAAAAGGAGAAAAGGGTGAAGATGTTGGGTATATGTGAATCCCCAATATTTTCTATGTGACTTTTCTGTAACCTAAAGCTTCTTTGAAGATAAAAATGAAAAAAAAAAAATAAGACACCAGGGAATAAATGGAAGAAAATGTCCCTGTACACACAAGACAACAGATTTTATAGTGGTGAAAGACATAATGCCAAGCATTTTAAAATTTTTTAATTATTTCAAATTCTTTTGAATTTTTTGTATTTTATTTGTCATTTTTAAAACTTTCATTATAATTTCATTATCTTATTATTTTAATTAGGTTATTTTGTTGACATCATTTTTGAAGAAGTTCTAGATCACAGAAGGGTTACAACTGTGGCAGGGGAGGATCATTGGTGCAGGGTGTCAGTGATGGGGGATGCATGGGAGGTTGTTCACTTGGGGCAAATCTATAAGGCATAAGAATGAGTTCAAGGGTTCATGGGGCATTGCCACAGTGGGTGGAGATCCACATAATAATCGAAAGAATATCCAATTCCCATCCTGTGTAGCTCTTCCACATTCTATAATGGGATAGCAAGAATCCCCTGAGTACAGGCATAGTAACTAGTGAAGGAGGAAGGACCCTTGATGGTCCCCTGATAGTGACAACAGTGCTTATGAAACTTTTCTTTTGAAATTGAAATTTATCATAGTAGTATAGGTTGCATAAGAGTTACCTCCTGAGAGCCTCCTTTTTACTCAAATGTGGCCTCTCTCTAAACAAAACTCCCCCAGTGTGGGATGTGATTTGTGGGGATAAGCCTCCCTGGCATTGAAGGATTACTATGAAGAACCAACTAGCAATACAACTGGAAAAAGATCTTGAACAAATGGAGGAAAATGTAAAGACAAATGAGTTTATATGGCTAAGAGACTTCAAAGTGAGTCAGGAGGTCAATCCAGAGGTTACACTTGGCTCTTCTGCCCCTTCTATATGAACCTATACTTAGTACTAGAATTGATAGGATTATGTCCAAGAGACTTAAATGTTTGGGCTTTCCATGTGCCATTTGGGCCCTGAATCTCAACAGAGTTGCAACACCTACACTCCAGTTCATTGGACTCATCCAGGACAACTAACAAGACATGATGATGGAAAATGACCATCCCCAAGGAATAGAGAAAGTAAAAATCTGCAAGCAAGATAGTCCCATCCATCTGCCTCATGGGATCTAACCCCCTCTCAATTCAAGCCAGAGTGGGCATCACCATTACAGAATCCTCAGGATTGGGAAATGAATGGTGGACCAAAGTAGACTTTCTGGTTTTCTAGTATAGATATATTGTGATTCTAACAATGGAAGAACTTTTATCATTGATGTGGAAGCAGTGGCCTCTGGAGTTTCCAAGGGGACAGAGAAGGAACAACAGGTGTAATATGGGGATATTTTTGGAATATGACAATTGTCCTGAATTGTGTTGCAATGACAGATATAGGCTATTATATATCTTGTCATAACTTACAAAATGGTGTGGGACAGAGTTTAAACTATAATGTAAAATACAATCCACGCTTAGTGGCAATGATCCAATATGGGTTCATCAATTGTAACAAAAGTACCACACTAATGAAGGATGTTGTTAATGTGGAAAAGTGTAGGAGGCTTAAGAAGTGGGGCACATGGGAATCCCCTACATTTTCATGTAACATTTATGTAATCTAATTATCTTTAAAAAAAAGAAAATCATGTTTTATGTTTCTGACCCAAGTGATGCCTAATTTAAGTTGTTCACCAGCTTATTTATTATATAAATATATTTTTAAATCAAATTTGGGGGTAAATAAATGTATTTGTAAAGTATACAGCATACCATTTCTTAAACCAGAAGTCAACATTAGGTTTAATGAGAAAATTGATGAATAAACAACAGCAAAGTTATTAAATTCTATTGTATCACTAGCTCTGACCTTGAGAATTATTTTGCTTAATTTAATTATGCATGTTGGGAGCCTTAGTGAGCTCCACTCCTTTTGGGACTTGTGGAGCCTTAAGTGACTGGAAGAGATATGGAGCAAGAATTAGAGCCCAAGTTCCTTACCCCTCTGATCAAAGTTTTGCACTTTCACTGCCAGAAGCCTCTTTATGTGGGCCTAGTACTTTTGAGCACCCCAGTAGTCTGGACTGTGTGAGTGGAATGACAGAGTAGGCCCACACAAAATATAAACAGGAGAAATGAATTAATTTAATTATTATTTTTCATGACGTCAGTCATTAGTTGACATTTTGTGTTTTGCTGCATAGTTTTCAGCCAATCTTTGTTTTATAATTTAACTGTGGTTTAATATGATTAATTGGTGGTGTTTGTGCACATGGCAAGTAAGAGTGTACTCTTCACAGATTAACCTATTCAAACTGAGAGGTTTTAAACATATTTTCATTTCCTGAGAACCCACTACTAGATAATTTAGGGAGGTGATTCACATCATGCTGGAAAATAATGTTGACTCTGTGGATAAGTCACATTCATTAATAAATATACAAGAAAATTTTTGTCTTTTTATTTGGTTTTAGATAATTTAAACTTATGTTTCTATATAAAAAATAAAATTAACAGTAATATAATATTTTATTTAGCATTAAACTAATGTTTAAAGCATTTTTAATCATTGCTGGTAAAATAGAAGAAAATATATTTGTCCCTTTAAAAATTATCTTAAACTAGATATATAAATTAAGAGACATAATACATCAATTTAAATATATATAAAATAATAAATATTCATATTATATGCTTGACAATTCTGTTGTGTTGCTTTTTTGTTATTAAACTTCCTAATTTTTGTCTGCATTTGATGCAATCTTCTTTCTCACCAACTATTTCCTCAGCCTCTTATCTTTTATGGTCATCTGCTATATCTACTATGTGCCACCCAATCTGATTGGTGATCTTCTGGTAGAAAGAAAAAACATCTTGTCTTTGCTACACATTTCTTTGGAGATACTGAAGTTTTTATTCTTATGGCATGGCCTTTGATTGCTACTTTAACAAGTTCAAATCTCTCTACTACATGATTATCTGAACAGGACAAAATGCAATCTTCTAGTCCTAACTGCTTGGACTGGTGGAACTGTCCTTTGTTCTCTAGCAGTCTATTGGTGGTTTTGTGGCCTTAGTGAAATTGATCACTATTTTTATGATATCTTCCCATTGCTAAAAGCTGTCTGTGCTTATACTTACATCACTGGTATCCTTGTAAATGTCAATTCAGGAATGGTAATCTTAGTGATATTTATTATTTAATATGTTTCTTCTGTCATTATATTATTCACTTTAAGAAATTACTCAGCTGAGAGAAGATACAAAGTCCTCTCTACTTGTGTGTCTCATATCAATGATATTTTGGGACTTCAATCTTTGCCTAACTTAGACCACCAGCACTTTCTCTAAGGATAAAACATTTTCACTATTTTACACCATCATTGCTCTTATATTCAGTCCCTTAATCTATACTCTAAGAAATACAGAGATGAAAAGGGCCATGAAAAAGGATTGATAACAAATGATTTCTTACAAGGGAGCACACAATTAATTTGAAGTACCTTATTAGCTAAACAAATTTATAAAAGAAAGAGGTTATATATGCAATAAAAAGCTAGAAACTATCTCTTAGATTTTATCCCATTGTTCTCATTTTATGAAGGGTGTAAAAATGATTATTAATCAAATATAATTCTACACAACAAAAATGAGTTGGAAACGAAGTTAATTTTGTGATGTGTTTTGATGGTGTCAGTATAGTTCCCTGAATACAAAACTACTCATTTATGCTATAGCAATGCTATTTGAAGTGGTGAATTATGCTGCAAAAATATAATTGTAATGATATTTTTATTATAACCTTCAGGATTGGTGGCCAGACTACATAATGGCACATTATCTGTGGCAAATGAATATCAAAATGAATAAGTTATATCATAAGTTTTAATAAGCTTTTCACCTAGATGACTGCTAGTGGCATTCAGAAATCATTTATGCATCAAAGTCAGTATAATCAAATCCAGCTTAAAAGTTTAAAAGTGTTTCCTTTTTGTCAACCTCCTTGACTTCCCTTCAAGAAATAAAGGAAAACAGTAAAAATCAAGAATTCAGTATACTGAAAACACTCTCACTTCTATACCACCTATTGGCCAGATTAAAAACAAACAAAAACAAACAAAAAACTTCCCATAAGACTTAAGGAACTGAATTATTAAAAGTAAGGATTGATCTACATTTCCTTGCCTAAAATTGCTTGTATATATTATAGGGAAAAGATCCAAAGACCTTTTCTAATAGCATGGGCAGGGGGAAAAAAATGAAAAACCTGTGTTGTAGCCTAAAAACCAAACTACCAACAGACAATCAGTAATCAAACAATATTGTGACACAATGGATCAAGGTGAACAATCTTTCAATGATTATGAAAAGAAACCTGCAAAATATTTTTCAGAAAAATCAGAAGAAAACTAGATGAAGTGATCCCCCTTGGAAAACAAAATAAATATTACCAGGGAAAAGGGCCTAGATAATAGTATTTAATGGGAAATAAGATAATTAAAATATAGAAAAAGTTTAGAATATATAAATGTGATGCAAGAATTACAGTCATACTAGAGGCACTATACAATGAAGAATAGAGAGAAGGAAATATAATAAAGAATATAAATTTAAGCAGAGTTCATTCAGCAGAGAAGAACTGAACAAAAAATATTTTGGCAAGTTATTAATAAACAAGAATATTGCCATATTTATCTTCTCTTCTAAAAATCTATCAGAAAACAATATGGCCAAATCTAAAAGTTTGAGGGAAAAGTTTTGAAAATGAAAATTTTATTATGAGATAATTTATATTTCATGTTTAGGAAAGAGAAAACCAAAACCTACACATGTAAATGGTCTCATGGTGTATACAACCCTTGTGTATTTTATGGGAAAATTTTATTTCCTACAAGGCAAGAGATGAGTCAAAGTACAGAACTCAAGATGGAGGCAGTTGGAGAAAATAGGGATCGATGCTTGTGTCTTCATCATCAAAGAACACCTAGAAAAACATTGGAGGAAAAGAATGATGTGTTTTTAAAGACACAAAACTAAAAATCCCAGCTGTACTACTCATTTACTGGTTTTAATTTGACCAATTTAATTTTGGGGAAATTTAGAATGTTCATCTGTAACTAAAAGGTTTAATATAATAATATTAATATCACATGGAATTGAAAGCATAAAATAAGAATGCTCATGGAGGGCGACCTTACAGTTCTTAAATTATGTGAACTCATTTCCAATAAGGAATTATACTTTTACAGCAAAAACAACTGAACTATTTCTGTGGTAATTGATGGGCATGGCACTGGACTCATGGTGCTTTTATGCCCTCTAACTTCTTGAACAAGAAATTAAATATTAAACTCTATTTTTATTTGTTTTACATTCCAAACTACTAAACTCTTGATTGAAGTACAAAAACACAAGCATCTCAACCATGCAGGAGCATGTTTAATTAGGTTTAAGCTGTTTCCAGTCTCTGACCACACCCTGCTATCCACAATAATTCACAAATGAATTAGCCAGTTTAGTCCACAAGCATTTACAGATATTATACTCACCTTGCTTCAGAATCTTTGATTCTGCTTTTCTCCTGTTCTAAATTATCTAAGCCAGATTTTATTTGTACCTCAACAGATTTTTCATTAATTTCCTCATTATTTTCCAGGATCCAATCCATGATGCCCCACTAGGCTCTTCTGGTCTTGACAGTTTTCTTTCTTGTTTGTAATAACATTAATGGTTTTGAGCAATACTTGTCAGGTATCCTACAGGATACCCCTTAGCCAAAATTATGGTTTTTGGGAAATAATACTACAGAAGAGAAGAGCTCATCTAGTCATATTCAAAGCTGCAGTACCATTATGATCATATAAATTATTATCAGTTGGCTAATTGATGCCTGTTTCTCCACTGAAAGGTTGTTAAATTTCCCTTTTCCTAATATATTCTTTGGAAGTGGGTCACTAAATCTAGGTCACCCTTGAGGAAAGGGGATTAATCTACACCTTGTATGTTTAGAATATATACACATATTTAAAACTCACCTGTTCCCTTACAATATATGTATAATTATAAATTATATATATTAATTATATAATTATGTAAATATATATGTATAACTATGAATTTCATTGAAAGATGGGAACTGAATCTCAGTCTTAAAAGAGGTCTTTTTCCTGGGTTTTATCTTGCCATGCCAGCAAGGTGTTCCATACCCTCCAATTTGCAGGAGTGACAGCCCAAGGAAGGCCAGTAGCATCCAAGGATGGCAGGTTTGTGCAAACCTAACATTGGATCCAATTGTGGGCATGGATCATTGCCAAAGCCCACTGCAGGACAGCATTGGCTAGGGCAATATGGGCAAAAAGAAAGATGTTTATGAGGAACAATAAGGGGCAGATCATGGTGGTCTAGCAATATACAAGCAACAATTCCATTAATAGATAACAAAGTACCAGGGAGGGGTGTCTTATGAGGAAGCTTCCAATACCATACATTTTCCCCTTTTAAATTCTGAGTTTTCTACAGTGACCTCAAAAACTAGTTTATGCATAAGGAGAGTCCACATAATTACACATAGGGCCCCAGCTATTTGCTATCCTGATTGGTTGCCTTTTTCACTTCACCTCTCAGCATTCGTGGAAGCAAAAGGTAGGCCATTCTGTTTGGACTTATCCAGGACTCCTTTTGAATCCCAGACTTTCAAACTAGACCTTGTGACCAGGATCCTTGGTGGAATTTATTCTGACAAGTCACCTGCTTCAACTGCCCCCTCAGAGAATTCACACCCTTATTCTTAAAGGGGAAATGAAGGGTGATGGTCATTCTTCTGTAGCTGCTTCTTGCTGGTTAGGGGTAGAAGACCCTGCCTGATGAGGTGTGAAATTATCTGGTTATTTTATTGAGGTTGAGGGAAGGTGGATCAGCAACATAGTTGGTACTGGAGGAAATTGGTGCATGAATAATACCTTATTCTGTAAGGTGTTGATTCTGGAAAAAAATTAACTTATTTTAGAATTTTGAAGATATATGATCCTACTAAAAGGATACAGAAAATGGTGGTAAGTGGCATCAAAAAAGGGGCCAGATATGATATGCTGAACCATGGTAATGAGAAAGGCCAGCTTCCTCCAAGGGCTACATCCTCCCAAAGCTGATGGGCTTGATCTTGTAAGTTTCAAGTGCTATTTAGGAAGCTGCTACTCCCAGTTCACACAGAAGTAGTTTTACCTAGGACAGCTAGTAGAGGTATGAGGAGAGGCACTGCCCTAGACATAAACTCACAAAGACAATATAGGCAACAAGATAAGCATATGGCAATCAAAATAAAGACTATACTTAAAAGAGCCATTCTTTTAACTTATAGACTCATTCATTAATTACTTAGAGAATGAATTAAGCTTACAAAGACTTTTATTTAATAAATTAATTTTATTGATACATATTAATAAAGCACATAGTTCATCCAAAGTGTGCAATCAATGGTATTTGGTATACTCACATAGTTAGGCATTTACCACCTCAGTCATTAGAGCATTTTCATTATTCCAATAATAATAATAAACAAAAAACAAACAAGAAAATTATTCACCTCTATAGCTCTCTATTTTCCCTGCTTTTCACAGCTGCTATTTCTGGCTATTCTTGCACAATTATTTACTTATTTATTAAGCAGTTTTATTGTGATATATTTATATACTGTACAATATATCCATGGTGTATAATCAATGGCTTTTAGTATAATCACAATGTTGTGAATTCATCACCACAAATTTTTTTTAAAATTTCATTACTCCAAAAATAAAAGCTCCACACCTCTTAGCAGTACTTCCCCAGCCCTACTAGTCTAACTTCATCTTTACAATCTTTATAAATTAATTTATATCTACATTTTATATGAATGAAGTCATACAATATGTGTACTTACAAAGATGTTCAACATGTTCAATATCCTTCTGTATATAATCTATGATAGAAGATATATTATTACATTCATCAGGTATATAGTTACAGCACTTACTACTAATCAATGCACAAGTTCCTCTTTGAGCTGCAGTTAATAGACCTAAGCTCCAGGTTTGCAATACCACATATGTTGTCTCTCCATGAGAGCAGGTCATAACACCAGTTGTGCCTGTTTAGGTTCTACTCAAATTTACTCTGGTAAATATTTTTCACTTGGTATGTCCTTCACAAAGCCAGCATGCTGCAGCACCATTGGACCTTGCAGGGAGTCTCCA
>PVKH010049992.1:0-10041 GCA_004027955.1 Chaetophractus vellerosus | reverse complement strand
TCCTATGCTACAACTCAATGGACTCAACCAGGACACCTAGTTGGGAGTTGATGATGGAAGACGGCTATGCAGGGGAATCCAGAGAGCCTGCAGCTGCAGGCAGGATAATCCATTCCATTGTATCCATGGGATATAAGCCCCCTCTCACTTGGTGGCAGAGGAGACATCACCATTTCAGACTCCTTGGGATTGGGCGAAGAACTATGGACTAGAATGGACTTGTTGGAGTCCTGGTATAGACTTGTGATATACGCAATGGAAGAAATTCCAAAATTATGTGGAATCAGGGTCACTGGACACTTTGGGAGCAGGGTGAGGGAAGAGTAATTGTAATGCGGTGTTTTTTTTGGGGGGACCTGGGAATTGTCATGGATGATGCTGCAATGGAGGATGCAGGCCATTTTGTATGATTATGTATCATTCAGAACTGTATGGGAGTGAGGGTCGTCTACAGCCTGAACTGTGACCTATGCTTGATGGCAAAGCCCCAAAATGTGTATATCTATCAGAGGTGTTATGCCACGCTGAGGGATGTGTATATGGGCGGTTGTGGGATGGGTGGTGGGTGACATATGGGTATTCCTGGAATCTCTGTGTAACGTTTATGTAATCAATGTATCCTAAAAATATACATAGATATATATAAAAAATAATTAATTTTAAAAAGTAAATAAATAATTTTTTAAAAGAGGATTTACCTACATTCTGTCTGTCTGAGGGATCAGTGTGACTCAAAATAAAGAGAAATGTTTGTGCTGAAATTTTATATCCAAGGAAATAAAAAATAAAAAAAAACTTACTACCACAGAAGGGAAAGGCCATCTAGGCTGTCACATCAAATCAGATATAGAAGATGTCCTGAGGACTGTGAAACAATACAACCTTCAAAATATTAGTGATTCTTAGAATAAGGACTATAGTTTCATTATTGGTTTTCCTATAAGTAATATGTGGTTTAACTAATAATGAATAGATCACTTTGAGTACATTTGCTGAAGTACTTCATTTCTTGAGATGGGAAATGCGTTTTGGGAAATACAGCTAATGCAGCTGAGATTTTTTTTTAAAGTTTTGCTTGGAAAAGCATTTTAAAAAGTTTTTGGAGACTGGAAAGAGTTTTAGTTTGTTTTTCAGGGTGATATATCACAGAAAAGGTTGTGCCCTCAGTTATTGAGAGCAGGCTTAATTGCAGTTAAGTGTACTGGAGTGGAGATGACAGTCAGGTAGTAGATTTCAGGGTTGGAATGTCATGGTAAATGCAAAAGTCCATCTTCTGGATTGTGGGAAGATGGTGATGGACCAAGAGACAAAGTTGAATGCACTCACAAAAACTATGGATAAAGAGCTAAAAGCTATCTGAGGGACCTGTGTTGGGGGTCACAAGCAAAATTCTACATAACTCCCAGGAGGGTTATGGACAGGAAGATGAAGGAGCTAAAATGACAAATGGAGATATCTAGCACCTTCAGCAGCCAGGAAGGGCTCTGGTCTCCTATCTCCAAGATATTAAGCTTGGGTAACACAACTGGCTCACTGAAGCTGACAGAGAGGAGAACAGACACCTTCGTCCCTGTCAGCTGTTTCAGAGGGAAAGGGAGGAGAGGTCAGGGTGCATTTCTTCATTAAATTTGACCAGCACAGCCTGCTTTGAATCTCCAATCTGGAGATTCAATGCAGGAAAGCCAAAGCAGAAGCACCTCTGTGGAAAAGGGCATTGATCAAAATCATCTGCTGGCCATTCTGGAAGTTGCATGGTCAAAAACTGTGCTCTCTGTATCCAATATCTGGAAAGAAATCTGTGCCTAACTAGTGAGTCCCTGGCCTGACTTTGAAAGTTTAATCTGGACAATTTTAAATACTGACAATAAGTTAAACCAAATATCAAAGGAGAGCTGTGAATTAAAAAAATAGACAAGAGAGGGAAACTGGCCATCAGAATAAATTTACCAACATATTCAGATGCCAAGACAGCAAAAAAATTACAAGCCATACTAGGAAACAGGAAGAGATTGCTCAGCCAAAAGAACAAGCCAAATATCCTGAAGAGATCCAGGATTTAAGACAATCAGTGATAATCACACAACTCTCCTAAATCATTTCAAAGAACTTGAAGAAAATATAGCCAAAGAAATAAAGGATATTAAGAAGACACTGGGAGAGCATAAACAACAATTGGATAGCCTGCAAAGAAAATTAACAGACCTTATGAGAATGAAAGATATGATGGGTATGATTAAAAATATATTAGAGACACATAAGAGCAGATTTGAATCACTTGAAAGCAGAATTAGTTACTTTAAAGACAGAATATATAACTGGAAAATGCAGGAGAACAGAAACATAAGGGATTGGGAATAATGGAACAGAGTCTCAGGGAATTGAAGGACAATGCAAAATGCACAACCATTCACATTATTGGTGTCCCAGTAGGAGAAGACAATGGGGAAGGGGTGGAAGGAATATTTGAGAAAATAATGACTGAAAACTTCCCAAGCCTTATGAAGGACATAAGTATCAATATCCAAGAAGAACAATGAATTCCAAACAGAATACATCTGAATAGACCTACCTCAAGACACCCACTATTCAGAATGACAAATATCAGAGAAAAAGAGAGGATTTTGAAAGCAGCAAGAGAAAAACAAAGCATCACATACAAGGGAAAGTTGATAAGATTAAGTTGCTGATCTCTCATCAGAAACCATGGAAGAAAGAAGAAAGTGGTATGATGTATTTAAGGTACTGAAAGAGAAAAACTGTCAGTCAAGGATTCTGTATCCAGCAAAGCTGTCCTTCAAAAATGAGGGTGAGTTAAAAGTCTTCACAGAAAAGTAAAGCTGATAGACTATATTACCAAAAGACCAGATTTACAAGAGATCCTAACGGGAGTGATGCAGCCTGAAAGGAAAAAAATAAGGTCAAGAGATTTGGAGAAGAGTTTAATAATGAAGGTTATTAAGAAGGGTAAACTACAGGATAAGAAGACAGACAATAGAATGGTATGACAACTGAAGATGGAATAGATGAAGTAAGTCATGCCTTTACATTAATAACACTGAATGTTAATGGACTGTACACCCCAATCAAAAGAGATAGACTAATAGAATGGATTAAAAAATGAGCCTTCTATGTATTGTCTACAAGAGACCTACCTCAGGTGTAAGGACACAACGAGGTTAAAAGTAAAACATTGGTAAAATTATTCTATGGAAATAGTAACCATAAAAGAGCTGGAGTAGACAAGATAAGTGTAAAATAACAATAATATAGTATATGAACAATAACTAATCAGTGCTACTGGCAAATGATTCCTGTGATCAGTATTCTGTAATTTTCTTCTTAAAAAATAAATACTTGCTTTTCATTGAGGAGGATTAGAGAAGCAATATACATTTGGATACTTCATTTTTCTTTAACCCTTTCTTATCCATATACTTTAATTAAAGTAATCTATTTGGAGTAATAATGATTTAGCAAGATTTTGAGATTTTCTGCCTCATAAAATTATGAGTTGGCAAAAAATCCTTCTGATGTTAGAAACCTATTGAATAATTTTAAACAGAAAGTTATATGATATTTACATTTTAAAACGAGTCTTTTACTGAAGAAGGGAATGAAGTAATTAAGAATATTGGTGGGGGCTGGCTCGATAGCCCAGTGGATAGGGCACCAGCATACCACATGGGAGGCCCTGGGTTCGGTTCCCATGGACCTCTCCTAGCGGGCAGACCACCTTGAGAATGGCAAGCTGCCATGGGCGGGCCAGAGCCACCGTGGGCAGGGCAAAAAGCTGCCACGGACAGGGCAAAAGCCGCTATGGGCAGGGCAGGTCACCCGCAGATGGAGTGCAGCCAGCCACCCGCGAACTGAAAACCGGCCGTGAATAGAAGCAGAAGCTGCCCACAAGCGGGGAAAACCACGTCTGTGCAGTGACCAAGTCTCGGTGCGTCGCCGCAATGGGGGAAGGGGAGATATGTAATAAAATAAAATAAATCTTAAAAAAAAAGAATATTGGTGAATTTCAAGAATTAGATAAGGGAGATAACTACATATGTTTATACAGATTTATACTATACTATAAAGTGTCTCTAAGAAAAACATGATTTATAGGAACATGCCTATATATCTTTTCCATAGACCTGCAGACCCATGGAAAAGAATAAAAATTCTGGAAAAAGTCTCATGCATGTATAAAAATTTAGTATATGACAAAGATGTAATAAAATCAGTCTTTTAAATAAATGGTGTAGGGAAAACTAGATAGTCATTTTGAGAAAGAAACCATTAAACTACAAAAAAAAAGAATTAGATGATGGTCACTTGGCATAGTGGCTTGGAAGTGAAAATGTGAAGAAGCAGACAGAAGAAAAAGAGATAAGACAGAATAAACTGAAACCCAATTACTTGTTTGTTTGTTTGTTTTTTGTCAGATATATAATTGAGCTTTAATGATGTCTTACACTTTTTCCTAAACACTGAGCATGCAGTTTTGAAAGAAATTAGATTTCCTTCCCTGATGGCATATAAAATCTAATAAAAATCATAATTGTATTACAAATTCAGTAAGTATATGAAACTAATAGATAAGATTTTATCAGAGAATTAAACTTTATATTTGGTTATGGGCAGTATAAGGAAGTCATGTATGAGAAAGGATTATACAGAACTTATCAGAGGGCTAATAACTAAGAAATAGTCTAGAAATCAGTGCAGGATAATAATAGATGAGTAGGGAGAGAAGAACACTCAAACAGAAGGGAAGAATTCAATGATATTTGCATTAGACTCATGATTAATAGCACACAGTCATTCAAGGAGAAAAGATTTTTATCAAAAATTGCTCCAAGGTTTAAGCTCCTGGTTGTCATATAATTCCACTCTTTATGATTCAGATGATTACAGAAAAATAATTTTTTGTAGAAGTCCACCTGAGTAGCTGCTAAGTAACTTCTCAAATATATGGTACAGAATTTTCTCTTCCAATCTATGCCTATGATGTGATGTTTGGATTTTAGATATGTGTCTATGAACAGAGATGATATATTGTATCAAAAGATTGGAAGAAGTTTTCTAGGTAGTGAGTATAGAGGGTGAATAATAGGAATGGCTGGGAGCAAGTCCTGAGGATTTCCAATGTTTAAAGTTTGAGATAGATTTTTCAAATACCAAGAAAGCAGAGCCAGGGAAATCAAAGGATAACCAGGAGAGGCTTGTGTCCTATGAGACCATGGAAGGATAGCTTTTATGAAAATTGTTGTATTTTGGGGGAAATCATGTAGGAAGAAGAAACATTCATAGGTGTAGAGATACTTAGAAAACTTGCCTGTCAATAGTAGTGACCTTAAGTAGAGAAGGTGTTAATCTGACTGGAAGATGTTGAGGAACAAGGTATTGTCATAGATGTTCTTCTTTGAATATGTTTGGCCAAAATATACAAGAAAGGTGAAGTAAATGGTGGAATATAAATAGATGCCAATAACATTTAAAGATATTAAATTGCAGTCATAAGAAAAATGTTTGAAAATGGACAGGATTTATAAAATTGGAATTGAATGATTCTGTATCACATCTGATTTTACAGAGTATTTGCCAGAACTGAAACTGTAGAAGTCAGTGATTTTGACTAGATTCCAAGGCAGATTCCATAGGGAAACAGTACTCACTTTTCTCCCAAAGCAGAACTATCCAGCATCTTCTTCTGTAGTCAAATGCCTTCTCTAATTTTCATTATGCTTATATAGGGGAAACAGTTAGTAAACCTAATCCATGCTGCAGTCCAGAGTAAACACCCTGATTATATGTATAATTAACTTAATCAGTACTTGTTAGCTTTGGTTGGATTTACCAGGCTCAATATTTACTTTTTGTTACTAAAAGTGTATCATCCAAAACGCATTTCATAACAATATGCATCTCATTATTTTCCTCTGCCACCTAAATTTCTGATGATAAAATTTCACTTAATCTTTCTGAGGATCCATGTACATGGGTTACATAACTTATTGTTTTTGAGATTCTTTCTTTGCCTCTGTTATTCAACATTTTGATTGAATCAGTGTACTCCAGAGAAAAAGAACCAACAGGTGATATTCATATACACACATAAATATATATAAATAGATTTTTTATTTGAAATTGGCTCACAGGACCAAATTCCATAGAAGAGGCCAAAAGCTAGAAACACTGGTGTAGCCATTTGATGTAATTATGAATTCCAAAACATCAATATTGAATCATGCTTGTAAACTGATCTGTTCATCTGGGAATGATTAGGTTATGATTAGGGTGTTAACTGGACCACATCTGTAGGGCATTGAGCCCCACCCCTTGGTGGGTGTGGTCTCAAGTATAAAAGCCAAGGCAAAGGACAAAGGGAGCAGATTTGAGAAACAGTTTTTAAGAAGCAGTTCTGATGTTAGAGTCTTGAGCTGGAGCCCCAGGAAGTAAGAGAGCTTGGTCATGAGAGAAGGCCCCAGGAAAATAGATGAGTTGTTCACCTGAGAGTCTACAGCTGGCCTTGTGTAGAGCTGTGTAATGGTTTGACAGTTTTATCTAATTATGAATTCCAAAAATATAAATTGAATCATGCTTGTAAACTGATCTGTTCGTCTGGGCATGTTTGGGTTATGATTAGGGTGTCAACTGGGCTTCGTCAGTAGGGTGTTGAGCCCCAACCCTCGGTGGGTGTGACCTCAAGTGTAAAAAGAAAGGCAGAAGATTTGAGAAGCAGATTTTTTAGATGCAGTTCTGATGTTGGAGAGGGCTGTTTGCCTGATTGTCTACGGCTGACCTTGTGGAAGAAGCGCTAAGCCCAGAGAGAAACGCAGCCCTGGCAGGAGAGGAACCGAAAGGCCTGAGCCCTGATGGACATTGACAGCTGTCTTGCTCCAACACATGGACTTTGGTGAGGGAAGAAACTTATGCTTTGTGGCCTGGTAACTGTAAGCTTCTACCCCAAATAAATACCCTTTATAAAGACCAACCAATTATTGGTGTATTTTGCAAAGGCACCTCTTTGGCTGACTAATACAAACTGCAAAGCCTAGAGAGCCTCATAGTCAACAGCTGAACTTGTGGAGGTAACAAAAGCACTGAGCCCAGAGAGAAATGCAGCCCCAGGAAGAGAGGAATGCAAGAAGCCTGAATCCTGCCAAAAGTCAGCAGCTGTCTTGTTCCAACAAGTGGCAATGTAATTTTGTGAAGGAAGAAACATATGCTTTGTGGCCTGGTAACTATAAGCTTATTCCCCAAATGAATATCCTCTATAAAAACCAACCAATCATTGGTAATTGCAAAGCCACCCCTTTGACTGACTAATACAACTGGTAAAGGTGATTTTGAAATCTGGGAAGTCTATGTCCCCCAGGGGAAGCTAGCTGGTTGAAAGTGATGCAGAAATTATTTATGAGTTCTGAAATCATCAGTAATTGCCTCTTAAGGTATCCAAAGAAGTGGTTGAGGAAATTCCCCTCAATACTGAGGGCAAAATGCTTTGTTGTTTGTAGATAAAATTGACCAATTATAGATTCTAATAAAATCCACCTATGAAATACCTTCCCAGTAACAATAAGGTCATTGCATGCTTGACCAAACAACCAGACATCAAAACCTAGCTAAGTTGAAACATGAAGTCAGTTATCACAGACTATAATGTGTCTCAAGGTGTATCTCTTTGAATTTATCTTTTGTAGAGTTCTTTGAAAATCTTAGATTTGTAGATTCATGTCTTGCATCAAATTTGGGAAGTTTTGCAGCTATTATCTCTTCAGATTTTCTTTCTAGGACTCCAAAATATACATGTTGGTATGCTTGATTGTGTCCCATAGGCTGCTTAGACTCAGTTCAATTTCTTCATTCCTTTACTTTCTCTTCACTCAGACTGGAGAATTCCAATTATCCTATCTTCAAGTTTGCTAATTCTTTCATCTGTCCAAATCTGATGTTGAACAACCTTAGTAAATTTTTTCTGTTATTTTAATTTTCAATTCCAGAATATCTGTGGGGTTCTTTTTAAAAGTATCTGTTTATTGAAATTTTCTTTTTGCCCATATATCATTTTCTGATTTCTTTTAGCTCCTTCTCCATCTTTTCCTTTAATTCATTGATCATATTTAGCATAATTGATTTAAAATTTTGATTAGTAATTACAGTGTTTAGGCTTCCTGCTTTATTTTGTCCCATTGAATGAGTCATACTCTGCTGTTGAAACCTGCACAATTGAAAATTACAATGTGTAAATGCTAGTGACCAGATTCTGCTTCTCATATGTGATCACTCAAGTCTCTTTTCCTTTAGCTTGTATTCAGCTAATGTGGTGACAGAGGTTTCCTTGAATGTCAGGAGCTCAGAAATATAAAAAATAAAAGCAAAATTCTCCCCAGTCTTTGCAGATTGGCTCTGTGCTGAGGGTTTCCACCATGTTTAGCTCAGCTTGCCCTGAATTTATAGATCAGCCCAAAATGAATAATTAGTGCCTTCTCAAGACTTTTCAGAGCATACAACTTGCCCTGGGAATATGCACAGCTTTCACAATTCTCCATCATACTAGAATGTTCCTGGGTGTTCTAATTTCTCAAGGAAACTCTCCACGGCATTACCTTCCAGAATCCAGACATTCTTTGCATGATCAACTGTAATCTTTAATCACAGTCAGCTGCAGTTTGATTGTTTCCTTAGTATGCCTACCAGATCTCCATCCCAACTGAGTTCCAGTTTAGGAGAAAGAGAAGAATCCCTTGGATCAGCTCCTTAAGTAGCCATCAGATGGTTTGGATACATATACATACACACTAAATTTGTGCTTAAGGTGTGCTCTTCTCCTTTTATAGCCAGAGTTCAGGGACCCAGGAATGTGGCTGAGTGTCCAAGAGACTACAGTCAATCTGGAGGTGGGGGGTGGGATGGTGACAAGTAAAAGCACCCCATAGCTTTCCTTACTTAGCTTGCCTTTCTCTTGACTTAGCATTTGCTTGGTTGCTGTGTACTTTTTGACTGTTTTCTAGAGTTCAGAGTGCAGGAATCCATCCTGCCAAGTCTTGTGGAGATCCATCCAGCAAAGCCTGCAATGGCACAAAGAATTACTCTGAACACTGAAGCTGAGATAGGTGAGGGGGAGAACAGCTAAAGGAACTATTTTCTTTTGCTGACACCCATCATAGTTTTTATTCTCTTTTTACAAAGCACAAGGTCAGTGGGTACGTGCAGGAGCTCAGAAAGTTCTGGGCTGTACAGGAGATAATAGAGAGTCAGAAAGCTCTAAGTAACAGAGGAAAGTAAGAATGTTCCCATTGTTTTCAGCAAGAACTGATAGCAGTGGTTTACTGCCTGTGCAGCAGTATTCTGCTTGCACAGTATAGCCCCTAAACTGTTTCAAAGATATTTTAACCAAAGTGTTCCCACATCTCACCCTTTTTGCTTAAAAAAGAAGTAAAAAAGGAAGTGGCAATGCATCCTGTCACAGCCCCTTCTTTCAGCTGCCCTTTTCCCAGTGGTACAAGGTAAAAAAATGGGAAACAAATCTTGGTTGTAGAGAGGGGGCAGTTGTTTTAAGGCTAGGTTGCTGTTTGCTACCTGGGGCCCAGTCTGAGCTGGGTGTGGGTATTAAAGTAGCCATGGGGGCAGAAAACCTCCTTCAGAAGGGGTGAGGTTCTATGTCCTACCTCTGTTGGCTCCCAAGTTCACTCCTGATGGCCCCTCTGTGACTGTGCATGTCATAGTTTGTTCCTTCCCTGAGAAACCATACCTGTCTCTTGCTAACCAACCATTCTCTGGGGCCAAGAAGGGTGATGTGAGATGTGTAGTGAGGGAGGGCCAATGACCCACAAGAGGGTTAGTTTTGTTTCTGTGACAGCCTATACCCCCATGACCTCCATGGCTAGCACCTGCCTTGGGTTTCCTGTGCTTGCTGGTGGGGTCATGGCTCTGGCACAAGGCAAACCCATGTATGGGACATGTACAAGATACCCCAGGTCATGGTAGAAACAACAGGGTACAGAGATTCTAGAAAAAAAAATGTGCAGGAAAGAAAAAGGCCACAGACCA
>PVKH010049991.1:0-10038 GCA_004027955.1 Chaetophractus vellerosus | reverse complement strand
ATTGATTTCAGAGGAGTAAAGTGTACAGGGTTTGGATATGATGGCCAGGCATAATACTTGGAATTCTCAGGAAGGGAGAATGGTATACAGAATTCAGAAATCCATTACAATAAAAAGGGACTAAGGTGGACCAAATTCTTATCCCAGCTCGGCTTTAGGCTCAGACTCGTCTCTGTCTGATCCTTGTTCCTGCCTAAGGCGAGAGAAGGTCCACTTGCTAGCTTTCCTTCTGTTACCCCAACAAGCTCAGCACCCTGACCTTCACAAGGTTTCTTGGTCTGGGACGTTGCCCTCCTGTTTCCTTATTGTCTAGGTTCCCAATCTCAGGGACTCTGACCTACCTCTTTGGGACTGTACCCAGTTGCCACTCCCTGTCCATGCTCATTCTTCTCTCCTTCAATTTCCTCAATAGTACTCTGGAATCTCCCTCTTAACAGTTATCCCAGACTCTCTGGTTAAACCTCCTTCTTGCCCGACCGTCACATACCCATCAGCCCCTATCAGGTCACCTGCAAGGCTCCTGGTTCTCGTCTCCTGCCATACCCTGCAGTGATAAGATGCACAAGAAAGTTGTTTTGTCCCTCAGTGCCACTGGCAGTGCTAAGGAGTGTCAGCCTTACCACCAAGATAAGGCCCAGGTTGGCACCATCCTTGATCCCTATCAGAGAATTGCCTGTCCAGCCTAGAGTTTTAGAATTAACCATCCTTTTAGTGGAAAGTAATGGCATGAGCTAATGTGGCATGAAATCTGCTTTTAGACTGAAAACCAAAATCATGGCCCAAGTTTTTGCAGTTGCCATCTTCTTTAAAGGCAACTTTCTTGATGTGCTAGTGTAAACATATTTTTATAGTCCTCACACATATATATCTTGGGGCTCCACTTGGTACACAGAGAAAACATGATTCATATGCTTAGATGTGCCTCTCTGTGGTCTCTGAATTCATTTTTGTCAAGAACATGGTAAATCCTTTCATTTCAGGATACATTACATGGGTCTTTTTTTTTAGCACATAGGTTTTCTTCAGTTACACCTTTGACTAGTACTTCTGTTTGAATTGTGCTTTTCTCTTCTGCAGGAGTAGCTATAATTCTTATTAGATTTATGTTCTCTGCCTTCCATTTTTATAATCCTGTACTCATTGTTTTCAACTCTCCATCTTTTTCCTTCGTGTTTTAGGAGAACTCCTCTCTGCCCTAATCACATCACAGATTAAATTTTCTGCAGTGTTAACTCTGCGTTTTGCTGCCTCCAGTGTGGATTTTAGTACAAGTATTTCATTTCCAGTCTACTTGCCAACCTTCTTTATCTCCCTCTGCAGGGATCTTCCAAATTCCTCTTGCTGCCCCAGACTGAAGACTACAGGGGCCTTTTAAATGATAAAAATTTCCTCTTTTATGTATGATAAAAACATATCATTTGGTGTAGTAGAAAGCCCAGCAAGTCTGGGTTAAAATCCTGGCTACACCATTAACTAGCTGCATAGAATCTTAAAGGAAAAAAATTTCCAATCCTCTCTAAGCTTCAGCTTCTTCATCTCTGATAGTAATAGTCACCTTATTTGGTCTAAGGATTAAAAAGAAATATGTTAAAAGCCTGGCATGTAGAAAGCTCCCCTTAAATGGTAGTTATTCCTAGTGAATCATGAGTCCAGCCAAGCCAGGACCGTGCATTCCATGCTCCCTCTTTATCAGCCCAGTTTATGTAACCAATGGGCTGTGTCCTAATGACCCATTTCCTAGCCCTTCTGGGATAAATTTTAAGGGGAAAAGAGAAACCTTTAAAAACTAAGGGATATAATGATGAATCACACAATATGTTAGCCAGCTTTCCACTGCAGAGAAATGAGTCAGTTTGGATCGGGAATGGCCTTCAGGGGGCATTTTCTAATGTCTGATTTTGATAACCTTCAAGTTAGCAATAACCAGTCTTTATCCCCAAACTGACCATCGACAAATGGATTCAATTGCTCTGGGATTCCAGCTCACAAAGCCCCAAGTATCTGTCTCCCTTTTAACCAGAAGCCTTGTCACAAACTTGGTCCCTTTTGGGATTGACCCTGCCCCTCTTCTAGGGAGGACAGGCAGGGAGGGGCGAACCTCTGCTGTCCCTGTCAGTCTAAATCAGCTTTGACTTTTCTTTAACTGAAAGGGTGTTCCTTTAAGAAGGCTTCCCATGAGACCGTAACCCTCCACAGTTCTGCACCTCAATAACCACACAGAATGGTGACCACCTCATCTCTTGGGGCACTGTCAGCGGTGTGACAGAGCACCGGGGAAAGCCTGCTCCACTCCCTACCATCCCTGACTGCCCACTCATGTTGTGTGGGAACTTAGATGGCGCCACCTGAGGCTAATAACTAGAAGAATGAACAAGTGAAACCAATTTTTCTTTCAGCCTTTCTTTGAATTTCATTTAAGAGGGTTTTGTTTGTTAAAATAAAAAAAAATCAAAAATGTTAAAAGGGTTTTAACATCCTAGCAGACCAGGTGATGTTTTGTGTTGTACTTTTTAAACATTGGAGTTGGGGGGTTGGTTTGGTAGCAGGCTTAGAAGCTGCAGGAACAGTAACTGAGGTAGGGGAGTTGCCTGGCAGTACTGGACTTGGCTCATTCCGAGCTAAAGTGTCTCCTAGGTTGATGACGAGGGAAGCGAGTTCACCAGACACCTGCCAGCCCCCCACCCACCTGGGCTGTAGGTAGCAGGCCATTTGCACAGCGAGCCGCCAGGGTGAAGGAACCAGGTGGCCCATCCTGGGCAGGGCCTGCTGAGATGGCCTGGCCCTCCCTGAATCTCAGGGGTGTCTGTGGAGGCTCGAGATGGGGATCTGAAGGGAACCAGCGCCAGTTTCTCTCCCCAGGTAATGTCCTGCCCTCTCTAGGCCACGACTTCCTCGACCCTTGACCTTCTCCATTCAAATATAAAGCTAATCAGAATATGGATTATGGCACCAGTTATTTGATGTGTCTTGGGAGTCAAACACACCCACCCTTCTAAGGAACTGCCCAACGTCATTATCTCTAATCAGGATTGCTCAGAAACAAAGGCAAATATATATTTTTAAAATATAGGATTGCCACCTGCTCTCACCTCCTACACAAGGCAGGCTTTACGTTTAATACCTTGGAACCGTGTGAGAGCTGGATTCCCAGACTCAGTCCCTGTAATTTCACAGCAGCTGGAGGGGGGCTGGAGGTGGCCACGTTGCTTAACTGTTCATGGATCACGGTATGAACAAGTTTTCATTTCTCGGCAGGGAATTTCTCAGGTGGGCTGGAGAGGAGAGAAATAGTGGGGAAACTGAGGCACAAAGGGCAGGCCCTCTTTTTCCCCCAGACCTTCAACGCCACCTGGAGCGGGGGGCTATGTGCTGGGATGATGACGTGTGAGCTCAGGGGCCGTTCTTCCTTAATGCTTCCGAGCCTCCGTTTTCTGCACCAGGACAATGGATGTAATGACATTACCCCCCTTAGAAGACTTGCATTTTGTACGTAAGGTGCCGTGCTCTGCTCCCTACTTAAAGTCCAGTAATAGCTTTGGGTGTAAAGTCTACAAAACCATTGTCTAACACAAGGTCCTGAAGGTACTTCCCTGCATTTTCTTCTAGGCATTGTATAGTTCTGGCTCTCCCATTTGAGTCTTTCGATCAATCCTAAGTTGATTTTTGTATGTGGTGGATGGTGGTGATGGTAGCACATTGTGAATGCAATTAACAGCACTGAATTATATACTTGAATGCGGTTTAAAGGAGAAATTTTAGTTTGTATATTTGTTACTAAAATAAACAATTTTAACACCTCTTAACGGCTACCACCTGCCTGGAGGGAGTGGGGAAATGTCATCAACTCCAAATTACTGAGCAAAGGATTTAAGGAAGAGATTATCCTCTATATTTTACACTTCTAGTAACTCTTCTTCTCCAGACAGACTGAGCTAGTTTTCAGAATGACAGAAATAAAAGACACCAGTGTGCCCAGTGGTTTCATCCTTGCTAAGGCGTGGTCTGTAACGGCCCTCTGATTATGTCCAGGAGGTGCTGGGTACATTGAGAAGTGTAATGGACACTGATCAATACACAGTTGTAATTAGGAATTGTGTGATGAATAATTGCTGGACATAAAATCTTGCCATGTGCCTGATGTGCCCAAAGTACTTCCTACATGTTAACTAATTAATCTTTATAACTGTAGGACATAGATGCTGTTGCCTTTATCACTGTGAACAAGGAAACTGAGATATGGAGATGCCAAGTAGTTTGTCTAAGGTCACTATAGGTAACAAGTGAAAGAACTTGGATTTGAACCCAGACAGTCTGGCTCAAGAAGCCATGAAATTAACCACCTCACTGTACTGAACCCTAATAAGATGAGGTAAAATTGGGTACATTTAGAAACTTTCCCCTGAAACAAAAATAATTAACATTAAGTTCTGGGTGGCTGTTTTCTTATTTTTCCGGGTTAGGTATTATGTCTGCTTGATTCAGGCAAAATTCTTAGTAGGGCTGCGTGAAGTTCTATTTACCTGTTGAAAATTCCTAGGCAGATGATTCTCATCACTAACACGTGGAGAGAAGCAAGTTGGATTCATGTTTAGGAATACTAAGAAGGGTGGAGAGTAGAGGATTGGAGGGAAACTGATTGCAAGGACAGGCTGTGTGACCTGGAGGCAGTCGTGTGCTGGTAAATGGCTAACTACCGGCTCTGGGGGACCTTTAGCCAATTTCCAATTTCCGTGGTCTAAATACTCCCATCCTGGTGGATTTCAAGCCATCACTGAAGGAGAAATTAGGAAGAGGTGCTAATAACTGGCTCTCAGGAGCCTGCTCCAGCATACCACTGCCTAAAGGAGACCCCAAGTTCTATTAGAGGCCCCAAGTCCAGTGAAATGACTGGGACAGATCATTAGTGTCAACCGAGAAGGAACAAACATAAGCTGCAAGGAAACAGAGGCATTGATTTGGGGTCTTAGAATTACAATTCAGGGGGCACAGATTCAGGTAGCAACCCAAGTCATGTCCTGTCTTATCATCTCCAGGCAAGAGTTTTTAAAGAAAAGAAGATTAGACAAGTTGTTTGTGGTTGGTGGATAGTCGGGGTTCTCTAATTGTCCTTCAGGTAAGATAGCTAAGTGAGTTCTTTATTTTATGGTTTGTTTTATGGGGTCTGGATGTCCTTGAGGTTTTCAGGAACACTGTTGCTTGAGGTTTTGCATACTTTGGCAGTTTGCGATAGCTGGCTGATAGTTGCCTAAGAGTAATCTCCCAACTCCCTTTTAAATCTCTTAACCGTAGTAACTTTTGTTTTATTTCTCTTAACATGAGGCAATTCATGTCGGGTAGGGACAGAGAGCAGGCAGAGCAGGGGAAGGCAAGTCCAAGATACAGTGCTTCCGCAGCAGCTACCTTCCTTTAGAAGTAATATGACTGGTTCCTTCAAACCACAGTTTCTCTTGCTTTTCTCTGTTGTCTAAGTTTAAATTCCGGGCACCTAACTACACGTTTCCATGGGGGCCCTGCCAAGCCTTCGTCTGAGTATGCCTTGGCAGGGAACAGGGCTGACTCCCTCTCGCATGGGCTTTAAGAGGGCTCTTTAGGTGGGAGCTATGCTACCCTTTGAGAAAACTGCTTTAACCTGACTAAGCTTTAAAAAGAGACAAATATTTTAATATCGTGTCATTTCCTGTCTTCTTCAGCCATTTTTTTTTTTTTTGGAGGTACCGGGGATTGAACCCAGGACCTTGTACATGCGAAGAAGGAGCTCAGCCACTGAGCTACACTCGCTCTCCCCTCAGCCATTTTAAATTGAATTCTTAGCCAGGGTCTCGGGCGTGTGCAATGTGCAATTTACACAAGTGCAAGTGGCCGATTTTTAGCCCACGGAGTGCGGCCTGGGGCTGTACCACCTGTGGGACCCTTAGACCTGCCTAATTCCACAGTCAACACATTTGATTGCTGCCACCGATCTCGGGAGAAATGCATCGTCCCGACACCGGAAGAAACGGGGCGAGCCTGGGCAGGTCAGTCACCACGTGTCCCTCAGCACCACAGCAAAGGCCAGGCAGGTGCCCTGACTGATGTCTCCAGTATCATCAATATATGTGGAAATATTAAACAAAATTAGGAGCTGAAGGGGACCTTAGAAATCACTCCTAGGTTTCCTCTAATTGCACAAGTCAGGTAAAATGGATGGATGGTTATGGTTCTCAACCAGGGGTGATTTTGCCCCCAGGAGACATCTGGCAATGACTGGTTGTCACAGGGAATGGGAGACGCTACTGGCCTCCAGTGGTAGAGCCAGGGATGCTGCTAAACATCCCACACTGCACAGGACAGCCCCCAGGACAAGGAATTATCCAACCCGAATGTCAGCGATACCGAGGTTGGGAGACCGGTTTACGCACGAGATACTCTTTTCCAAAAGAGTATCTTACTCCAAGGTTCCAATGCAAATCATATTTTATTAGCTGTCCAATGCCACCTTCCATTCATGTCCTGTGTTTTAATTAAATTTGATGAACTACCAGCACAAGTCAATACAGTGCATTTTTTACACTCCAACAGCTCGGATGTTCGGGAAGCCTTTAAACAATGCGTATTACTGTAGGCAAACAGAAGGCAAGGAACCAGGGAGATAATTAGCTCATGCATCTGGTGCTGGCTCATGAACAAATAATTTTCACATGAATGTAGAAACCACTCAATGGTAACTGTATTTTTTAAAAAATAGTTTCTAAACTGTAACAAAACGCATTTTCAGAAGCATCTTGATGACTGAATAGAACTGCTTAATTTAAAAAATAGTTAAGTCACTTCCACCTGGACTAGGGTGGGTGAACACATAGCAAAAACTTCCATTCCACTAGACTCTGGCAGATGGATTGATTTTTCACCAAAATATATTTTTTTCTGCATTTCTTCTCATTGAAGCCAGAAGCCAGAAAGAGCACCCTGCTTTGAAAAGAGATTGTTTGGTTCACACAGTATGCTTTGGTTTATTTAAACAGGTAAGAAAGTGGTCCCCAGCTCTCCTGAGGAGAAAATTTTCTGACTTTTGTATAAATCTCATGATATTACCAGTCTGAAAGGGTTTTCTCTTCTGTTGAGGTGAAAACTATCTTTTCCTTCCCTCCAGTGTTCAGTTGCTCCTCTTTGGAAATACCTTTCAGATAAAGTATCTATCTAGCTCATTCTATCAGTAGCCCCAGCCTATGCTTTCTACCTGACATAAAAGGTTTGAAGTTCAGTGCCTGGCAGGTTGAAACATTTGGCATGTAACTGGAAATGGATCTCAATTCGATTCTCTGAACTGAAAGTTCCCATATTGCATCTAAAAGTATCTTCTTAAAAAATGCAAAAATTTATGGTAACTTGTGCTCTTAGTAAGGCTTGCAAATTGGTATTTAAATAAGCAGAATATAACTCACAAGCAAAAAGTGCATTTTTAAATGAAACAAACAAATGGAAATGGTTAAAACTACAAACAAATGGAAATGGTTAAAACTACAACCAAAAAGATGAACGGATTACTTTTGGTTCATCTTGAGAGGAAAGGATGCAATAGTTACGGCTTCTTTTCTTTTTGGTCCATTTAGTTTTCTTGGATATACACTCCAGCATTGCAATGAATGTACCTCCACGTTTCACACAGCTTTTTCCCCTGCCTACTGATAGTTTAGCATTCCGAGAAACTAGAGCCCCACCGATATAATCATTCATATGGAGAAAAATGTCCATATGCCTTTCATAAAACCTGTCTTAATTCATGAATATTTCAGTGAGCATAGAAAACAATAGATCACGGTTTGCTGTAAACACCAACCTGCAATCAAAACCTCCACGCAGTCAGGCTTATAACCTCACCATCATTCTGCCTTTGTCAGAAACTGCACAAGGTGCATTTTGGGCTACTTCTGCAGGCAAAGTGAGACATTTTAAGTTCTGCGGCACAAAGACAAATAGGCAGAGAGAGGTTAGAGTTCCTCTCCCCTGTTATTTTTACTCATCAGTCAAATTCCTTTTTTCACCCTCTATGGAAGTCTTGGCCTCGTTGGAGCCACTCTTTCGCTGACGGCAAAAGGGAAAAAAAGAATGTCTCTCCCAAAACCGTTCCCGGGAGTTCATGTTTTTTTGCTACTCGTCTTCTGTTTCTGTTTGCGCAGGTGAGCCTCTATCTCGTGCCTGAAGACAAGCATGCCCAGCTGGCCGTGCGAGGCCTCGTTCATGGCCTTGGACTGCATGCACATTTTGTACTGCTCGGGGGTCAACTCGTCCACACAGCGCTTCTCGTGCCACAGGTGGAAGAGGCCCCGCACGGGCGTCCGCACCACTATGAGGTTACTGTGCAGATACTTGCGGTAAAGGTGCACGTCCTCTCCTCCCCAGCCTTTGATGTCCAAGTCAAACCCACCTGCAGGGAGAGAACACACTCTTGGATAATGCTGCAACTGCGTTTCCCAATTCCGATTTGCTCTCCTGATCTGCTCCAGGAGGCGGCTTTCAGGGGGAGACGTCATCCTGGACAGAGGACTTGGAATCCCCGAGGACGGACAAGCTTTGTGACAGCCAGTGCCGGCTTCTTGAGGTGACCAGACTGCAGAAAATTCCAGGCACTTCCCTGCTTTAAAGTGCCATCAGTCACGCTAACGGGTAGCCCCACACTGGGGGATAAGAGCTGCCGCAGCATGCCAACTTTTCAAAATCTTATTTCACTTTATGGTACACTCCTTTCTACAGTGAGAAATGGCCCTTTAAAGTTTCACCTTTGTAAACAGAGATGCCCCACATCTTTCTTAACCTAGCCCAAAGGGTCCCAAACAGAGCCAGAGAAGCACTGGGTTATTTTTGTCATTGTTCCTCTCTCACCTAGAAAGTTTATTCAGCTCTTCCTAGAGTGATGTGATTCTCAACATCAAATTCTCTCAGTTATTGTGGAACGTTTTTATCCCCTGCAGACCCCAACTTGAGCTACTCTGATCAGGGCTGTCACAGGAACCTGAATCGGGGCCTCAGACACTGAGGAAACCACAACTAACCAACCCCTGAGCTATTTGTATCAGTGAGGTGAAACCCCCCGGGGGGCAGGTCAAAGAAAGGTATATGATTATAAGTTGCGGGCTCAATTTGAGTCCTGTTTCTCTTAGAAGCTGTCATTTAACATCCCTTGAGTTTGTTTTTTTTTCCTTAAGTAGGTGCCATACCCAAATGAGATTGTAATATAAGGGGCAGGACTTGGTTAGCTTTAACTGATTTATTACTACTATCATTATCATTATAACTTTTAAATCAAAACTACACACGTAAAATGCTTGAAAATAAATATGAGACTGCAGAAGTGACTGAAAGATTCTGAGGTCATGGCGATAGCTGAGAGACAGTAGCCTTTCCAACCTGGCATTCCTGCTTTCTTCATTTACAGCTATGACCCAGCTGTAGGATGATCCAGTAGGCATAAATCCACATTTGATAAACTCAAAGAGCAGGGAAACAGTTTCTCGACTCGGGAAGATGGTGTTGCAGTGAGGCAGCAGGGCTCAACTCTTACAAAAACAACGGAAGAAGGGCAAAAAGCTGTTCAAAGGAGCTGCTCTGGGGATCTGCAGACCAGGAGAGTGCTGCATACTGTCCAGGAGGGAGAGGGACAGAGAGACGAAGAGGCCGAAACAAAAACTGAGTTACTCGGCCCCACGTCTGGGAAGGGCGCCCACCCCCCACCTTCAAAGTGTAACAGCCTTGGTAAAACCCGTGGCTCACTGAGGCCAACTGAGAGGGGAATGGAGATCTTCCTGCCTGGGAAGAGGGAGGCTGTGGTGGTGGGGAGAGCAGAGAATGGTTTCTCTTCAGTGAGTTTGGCCAGCAAAGCCCACTTTGAATCTCGGCCCTAGCCAGCCCAGCAAGTGGAGGTTGACACACTTCTTTGAAAGTCACTGAAGATCACCGCCTGCTGGCAGGCCAGGAAACTGCAAGAGGGAAAAGAGCTTTCTGGAGTCTGTCATGTCTCATGGTCTGTGCCCGATTAGTAGATCCCTGGCCCTGCTTTGTTAA
>PVKH010049990.1:0-10042 GCA_004027955.1 Chaetophractus vellerosus | reverse complement strand
CCTCAAAACCGTAGCTAATAAATTCCCAATGTTTAAGTTGACCCATTTCATGGTATTTGCTTGAGCAGCCTAGGAAACTAAAACAGTGGTCTGATTTTCTTGGCTCTAGAGAAAGAAGTAGACAGGATGACAAAGTGACACATTCCTTCAAACTGTGTTAAAGTTTCAAAACTGTATTAAAGGAATAGTTACAACACCCCCTTAGTGGCTTATAGATACCAAAATAAACTGTCATTCTGCACTCAGAGAAGGCTCTTTTCTTCCTATCATTTAATGAACATGCTAATAATCCATGCAGGGACATATACTGTGAGGTGTTTTTTCTTCCCTCATTGAAATAGATTTGAACTAAACTCCTTCATCTGCCTCTTGCTCCATTAACATACATGACCAGTGATGATTATTTATTTATTACCAAAACCTTGGAAAACAAAATACAAATAAATATCCCTTTCAGTAATCCACAATCACAGTCTCATTACTATCTCTGCCCCAATGGAAATAACCAGTGTTATTTATATGCCCAGCTTTACATGATAAAGTTAGTCAACTGGCAAAGCCCTTAGTCTTTAGGTTTCACCAGACTTTATTTGGTTCCTCATCATCACTCATGTTAATTGAGTTAATTGAGTACCTTCTTGACCCTTGATCTTCGGAGCCTCTCAAGCACTGTTTGTGTAACTATAGAGACAGTAGTGTATGACTATTTAGAACTCAAGGGAAATTAGGAGCTCAACTTGGAAAAAACTATTCTTTTTTTTTTTCCTTTGGATATTTTTTATTTTTTTACTTTATTTTGTACATTTAATAATTATAAATATAAACAATTAAAAACTAAAATGTAAACACAGATGAATAAATCTATATATTTCTCAATTAAATGTACTGGATACATATAAATTTTTTTTAATTAAACAATATGTTACACAATATATTTGGTTTATAGTAACGCATTCATACAGTATTTGTCCTTTTGTGTCTGGCTTGCTTGGCACAACATAATGTCCTTCATCCATGTTGTCATTTGCTTTACGATTTCATTTTGTCTTACAGCTGCATAATATTCCATTGTGTGAATAGACAATGTTTATCCATTCATCTGTTGATGGACACCTGGGTTATTTCCAGCTTTTGGCAATGGTGAATAATGTTGCTATGAACATCAGTATGCAGATGTTTGTTTGTGTCACTGCTCTCAGTTCTTCTGGGTATATTCCCAGTAGTGGTATTGCTGGGTCACATGGCAAGTCTATATTCAACTTCTTTAGGAACTGCCAAACAGTCCTCCACAGTGGCTGTACCATTCTGCATTCCCACCAACAGTGAATAAGCGTTCCTATCTCTCCACAGCCTCCCCAACACTTGTAGTTCTCTGTCTTTTTCATACTGGCCATTCTGATAGGTGTGAAATGAAAAAAAAATATTCTTTTGCTCACTTCTCTCATGTGTTTTTTTCTTTCCTATCCTCTAACCATAGCCACCCCACCCCCGGCCCCAGCCCTGTCTGCTCTAGGGATTTGTTTGTCTCTCACTACACTTGGCTGCTCAAGGCCTTCATTCGTTTTCTGTGTTTCCTTTGATACGTTTCCTGACTATTCATAGATATGCATATACACTTGTGATCTCCTATCTATTAGTTTGAGCTGCTTCCAGGATATGAGCATTCAAATATTCCTACCTCCCTTACTTCAAAATCAAAAATCTAAAACAGAACTGCATATCTCCCCCTGCCTCCTAAAACCAGCTCCTCTTTCTCATTTCTAGCATTATTCTGGTTAAATTATCCAAGACTGATGACCTGATCTGGAATCAGAAAGTGAGAGAGTATTTAGTTTCTTTTTCATTGGTTAGAACATGTGAGTATGAGCTTATTGAGGGCAGGAATTTTTCTTTATGTTCTGTATCCCTCTGGTACCCAGTAAAATAACTCAATGAATATCTAAGAGTTTGCCTAACTGTTTAAAAGGCTGTGCTACCTAAGCCAAAGCCAAAATATGCTCACCGAATGCAACCAGCCATTAGCTAAAAATTGGTTTAAAAAAAAATGTGGCTACCTCAGTGCATACCTATTTCTGCTACCACCAAAAACAATTCCTTGTGCCCAGCTTACTAACAGTGGTGGCAGAGTCCCTGGTCTCTAACTACCAGTTTAGTCCTATTTAACCAAACTCATTGGCAGAAAGGGAATCTAAATATGTTTTATTAGCCTAATTTTAGTCAGCCCTCTGGGAGTAAAAAATTAGCGATTTAACTACAAATGGCAAAGCCACAAGACTGTCTTCAGTTGTGATCATTCTAGTCCCTGAAGCAACCAAAAAAAACAAAAAAACAAAAGTAGCCCTCATTCCAAAAAGAGTCAAACTTCCTGTAGCAGTTTATATTATTTATGAATTCCAAAAATAGATATTGGGATTATGTTTGTAAACTGGTCTGTTTCTCTGGGTACATTAGATTGTATTAGATTCAGAGGTTTCACTCTTACTTGATTAAATTATGATTAAGGCTTTGATTGGGCCACGTCGGTAGGAGAAAATGACAAGGCAGATGAGTTAGTTGGAGTTTTAATGCTAGAGTGCCAGGAAGTATATACACAGAGAAGCAGATACATGAGGCTCCATTAGACACTGCAGAGGCCCCAGAAAGAGAGACGAGCTATTCACCTGATAGTTTACAGCTGGCCTTGTGGAGAGAGCAGAGCAGCTGAGCCCAGAGAGAAATAAGCCTTGGGAAAGAGACAAGACTTATCCCAGCCTACAGCTGGTATTGGAAGAAGCTGGGACCACGGAGCCTTAAGAGGAAGAGGAAGCCTGAACCCTTGCACAGGTTGGCAGCCATCTTGCTCCAACACGTGGCAACAGACTTTTGTGAGGGAAGTAAATTATGCTTTATGGCATTATGACTGTAAGCTTCTATATCCTTTATAAAAGCCAACAGATTTCTGGTATTTTGCATCGGCATCCCTTTGGCTGACTAATACACCTCCTTATGAATGTAATTATTCTGTGCACATAATTACTTTGTGCAGTGCACCATTAGTGGGCCTGTGTATAGCCTAAATTCTTCAAAGGCACTTTTTTTTCTGTAAAGGAATAGGTCTTCAGAGACTCTACCCTTTACTTGGATGGAGGGAAAATAGCATCAGAGGTTTATTTAGGGAGGGCTGTATTGGGATGAACACCCACCTCCCATAAGGATTTACCCTGGAGTTCTAGGTAATTAGCCGCTATGCAAGAAGATATTTGCCAGCTTTACAAGCTAACTATATTGCTACATAAGACTATAAGGTAGGCCTGCAGAATTAAGGGCTTTGCTGCTAGAGGAGACAGGCTTGAATGCCTAGGATGCCTTTGTTAGAAAGCTGCCACAGCTCCCTTGTGTAAAGTCCTTAATGGAAGTGAGGAAATGTGAACTGCTTTAGAAAATGACTACCTTTCCAAGTGATTGTCATGCAACCTCTTTGTGATAGTCCTTATTTAATGTCTTGCTGCTGATTGCATTTTCTTTTCCTGAGCCCAGGCTTAACAATTAAATGTGTTTTATTGGCTGTTGTCTAACATTTCTTTCATTAAAACAAGTCCATCTAGAACAATAATGAAAGCTCTGGAAATAAATTTACTTGGTGTAAACAGTACAGTCTTAAGGCTATGATAGTTCTTCTGAGTAGATCTGTGTCATTAATTCATTTAATTGACTATTTGTTATTAGCATTAGTATTATTAATTATTATTGAACACACATAGTACAAGGAGCAATGCTTGTCCTAAGGGAGGTAAAAAGATGAAAAAGAAGGTGCACAAGAAGCTTAGATACTAGACTCAAATAGCAGAGTAGAATATGTAGCTAAATAACCATAATAAAAGCAACATATTATAAATGTCACCCTTCCATTTACCCCACCCACTTACAGTTGTTGGACCTCTTATCATTTATCCCCAACATTCAACTCCATCCATTCCAGCCACCATCACTCTGCAGACTACTATAAATGGATCCTAGAGGTGGGTCATTCCTAGAAAAGCACTTTTATCACTGCACATCTGGCAGCTTCTATAATGGGTCCACCTGCCCTTCCATCACAAAATTGGGGCACAACAATTCACTGTGCTCTCTACCCAAAGCACTCCATTCCATAGCAACCATGGTCCCTCCCACTGCTTTTAGCGCCTCTGATCACCACCTGGTGGTGTTCAAGAAGATCTGGGAGACATCCTCTAACATGCCAAGGGATAGCAAAACAAATACAAACAGGCAAAGGAATCAGGGGAGACCATCTGAATTGAAGACCTGGCTGGTTCTCCTTCTGACAGCTGTGCCTAAGCCACTCTTTCTGAAACCAGGAAAACTGCTGCTAGGGAAAATTTTACTTTATAGGAGTAAAAGGCCCCAGTTTTGTGGGATTCTACCTTCAACTACCCTGTCATCATCATGGGATTCTACCTCCATTTCCACAGTTACCTACTAGGGCCCACCCACAAAGGATCCAATGAGACCTCATGCCCTAACATCCCACACCAATAATGGGAAAGGAAGAAATAATGGGGTATGCGGGAAAAAAAGGATGTGATTCTGTCAGTTCTATTGCCAGTGGTGATGGAAAGAGTGTGAGCTGGAAACACTATTAATTAATTTTCCTGCCATCTCGAGAATGGCCTAAAATGCACTTAAGTAGTCCACTGGATCATCATTGGGACTCAGGGCTTGGGGTCGTGGTACAGACAGTTCCCTCAAAGATCTTTTTTGTTGACTTAGCAAATTATACCAGGCCCATTTGCATAAGCTTATAGCTTTCCTTGCTCTGCCAAGTTTGATTCTCCTACCCTTAATAGTTTTTTCTCCCTTAGTAGTTTTGACTCCTTGTTTCTAAAGTCTTAGCTTCATGCTTAACATATGATCTGGATGTTTTCAGTTTTGTTGCTCTTCTGCCTCTCCACCAGATTTTGCAATCAGCTTCTCTGTTCCTGACTTTTCCAGCACTACACTTTTTGAATTCTTATTGTCTCATAGGAGGATTCCCAGCTCTGTTTCCCCTTGGGTCCTGCTTCTCCATATCCATTTACCCTTTTTCCCTTGGGGTTATGAGATTCAACAGGTAGCCAGTAGCAAGGAGCTTGCCAGTTGGATGTTTAGGAACAGAATTATTTTGTGAAGGCTTAGTTCATAAGGAAAGATGAACGAAGATGTATTAGTTAGTTTTCCAACAGTAACAAATAGCCCCAAGAGATCTGGGTGACTTACAACAACAAAACCAAAATTATTTCTTGTTTAAGTTATGTGAAGGCTAGAGATCTCTGCAGTGAGAGCCTCTCCCTCCACCCAGGCTGAAGGGAGAATTTCTAAATGAGACCTATTATTCTCCTGGAAAAGGTCAGGAGCATGAGAGAACCTGGGCTGAACATGTAATATAAAGTTTCTGCTTAAATAAAGCTTATGCCTTACACATAGACACAACCTACTGACTAAAACACATCACAGGGCAAACCCAAATCAATAAGGTTATTATGCATACGTTTCCTTAGGATGTGGGGCAGATCAGTTAATACAGGGAGGGGATGTACAATCCTACTACAAAGAGAGTACAAATATTTGAAAACAATATTATGGGGAATAGGCCTAGGTTAGAAGAAGAGAATAAGGAGAGAGGGTCCCAGTCACTAGAATGTGGTACTAGGCAGGGTTTGGTACATATAGAATGAACAGTAATTCAATTACTGACTCTCAGTGTTTAATTTTTTTTAGTACAAGTAATAGGCACAGAATTCAAATTAGTTAAATGGAAAAGGCAACAAATGGATTCGCATAACTAAGATTCCAGGTGGAGTTCAGGCAGGCCAGATCAAGGCTTCCAAATGATATCACCAGGAATCACTTTCTCCTTTTTCAGGCAGTCTCTTTCAGATAGTTTCAAAATGACCTCCAGAAGCAACAGGTTTATAATCTACCAATTTAGCAATCCCAATGGAAAGAAAAATACCCATTTACCAATAGCTCCAGAAAAGTCTTGAAACTCATTGGCTCTGATTGTCTGGCTTGATTCATGTGCCTTCACCTAGTTCATGTGTTAGGACGGACACAATACATCCACTAGCCAAGCCTGGGTCACACACTCACATCTAGAAATGAGATCTAGGGCATCCATATCTGAAAACACTTGGGCTGAGATTTCAGTGAAGTTCTACAAAGGATATTTGAGGGGCTATTTCTTGAAGGCAGTGCTGAGGGCCCCACAAGGGTACTATGGAGAAGTGTTGGTTAAGCTAAGTTTGTTGTGAGGCAGGAGAAAATACTTATGAGCAACGTCACCTCAACAAGGAGAGTTATGGCAGGATTTTTATAGGACCAGGGTTGAAGAAGTCAGGCTGGAACCTTGGTGATGTTGGGGTGGAATTTTGGAAGTGGGGAATGAGTGGAGGCAGGTGGAAGTTGCTTTTAATAGGTTGGAGGACATGAAGTTGAGCTTCTTTAGAAAATTGTTTAATAGAACATCTCAGTCCTCCCTGAGACAGATTTTTCTAGGCAGTGGTAGCCAATAGTTTGATTCTTCCTTGGTATAGGTAACAGTCTCTGTAAGTATCCATTTTTTTTTTTTTTTTTGGTGGAAAATGGATATCTGGTTGCTCCACTATCTCAGGTCTAACTTGATGTTGAGTCACTTGGACAACAAATCCAAGATCCCTTAAATCCGTCCTATCTGAAGGCAGAGTTAGTTCAAGAGCTAGATGGGGATCGAATTGCTAAAGTAACATTAGAAAGTGTAGACATCAACCCATTTGAATGATAAAAGAACAAAATACTTCGTCCACTTTGTTCAAATCAGCACCAAATTATAATTTCACCCTCTTTCCCTAATGATTATGATACTTTTCCCCTAAGCAGACTCCCAAATAGGTTTTAGGGAATTTCAGAAGTATTCATTAATTCCTGTGTGTTCAGGAAAATTCTCAATTTCAGTGTTACATCTCCTAATAATTTTTGTTAGATTTTAAAAACTCATTTTTCTTTCTTTTCTGAGTGCCAGAGAATCTTAACAAAGGGAGCTAAGAAATAAGACTCAGGTCACCCCTATGAAGTAGAAAGAACTTGGGGTGTTGACAGCGACTACATTATGTGAAAAGCTCCCAATAAGTTACCCTTCCCTGTCCAATTAAGGTCTTGGCCCTCACTTCCAAACCCCTTTGTTTCCTAAATCGTTCCTTTCTTCCTTTGATTTTGGAAAACTAACACAATCAAATCAAGGGGCTAATGGCAGAAGCAATGAGACCCTTTTCTCCATTTTTTCAGTGTTTCTCATGAGGGAGGCCCCATGTGGGGCAATCACATGCCATGACTCTTGACAGTAGTGATTTGGTGAATTCTACCAGAAAGGCCAGTCCAGATTAAAAGCATTCATCTAAAGAGAGATGAAGTTTTAAAAGGCGTTTATTCTGGTGTTTAATGATAGGGTTATGTATATTTGAGTAAATCAGGTTGAAATTTGCCAAGAAAAAATAGCAAGTACTGCTTTACAATCCCCTCATGCTTTAATATAGGACCCACAGTAATGCTCTGTCTTCACAATGCTGCACTCAACATAAAAGTGTGAGAGGCAGCAACTTGCATTTGTTGTACTCTGCGAATCTGTACAGTTTGGCACCTGTTCACTTTCTAATAAAGGCATAGGAGAAGCTCAATTCCTCTCCTGTGCATAACCTGCTTGGAGATGCCACTGTATCCTTCCCCACCCATGAATTGGCAAAGAAATCATACTCCTCTTCAATAAGACTGATTGACCAGTTTTTAGTGCTCAAAGTTGTGTGGTCACCTGTTGAATGAATTAGCAAGATTACTGTTGGGATTCCCCCCACCCCCTTAACTAAAAATAAAAGTATAAACAGAAAGAAAGACACATATTTGGTTTGAGGCATCAGTAGGAAAGGCTGTTTGTCTTCTGGCCTCACAAGCTAGCAATCAGCTCTGTGCATGGGCCAGTCTCATGCTAACATCCAGCTTTGGGATCTAAAACTCCATCTTTTTTTTTCCCATGTGGCCATTATTTTTTTAATTAATTAATTAATTTTATTTTAAAAGAAGCTTTAGATTATATAAATGTTACATCAAGGGAACCAGCTGTGGCTCAATTGGTAGAGCCCTGGTTTACCACATGGGAGGCCCCGGGTTCGGTTCCCGGGGCCTCCTTGAGAAGGCAGACCGCCTCGAGAAGGCAGGCCGCTGCGAGCGGGCAAGCCGCCGCGAGCAGGCAAGCTGCCGCACGGTGAGCTGACTCGGCGGGATGCCATAGCCGGGGGAGACAAGCAGACACAGAAGAACGCAAAAAAATGAACACAGCAAGAACAAGCAGCAAGGGGGGGGGGTATATAAACAAATAAAAAATAAAGCTTTTAAAAATATATATATAGGGGATTCCAATATACCCCATTTCTTCCCCCTCCCACACTTTCCCCTTTAGTGTGGTACATTTGTTACAATTGATGTGCAAATATTGAAGCATTGCTACTAACCATGGTCTATAGTTTACATTCTGGTTTAGGCTTTGCACTGTACAGTTTTATAGGGTTTGACAAAATGTATAATGACCTGTATTCGTCATGCAGTATCATGCAGAACAATTCCAAAGCCCTAAAAATGCTCCATGTTCCATTTATTCTTCCCTCTCCCTCCACTTAGAATCTCTGGTAACCACCATCTTTATATCAATATCACAAGTTATTCTGTTACTGCAATAATAATGTCTACTTTGGTCTATGGTTGCATTCCCCCCTTAGGTTTATTCATCCCTCAGTCTTGAGGATTTATGGATGGTGATGCCTGCTCTGCTTCAGATTGAGAGGGGGCACAGGTCTTATGGGACAGATGGAAGGGACTGTTTTCCTTGCAATTATCGATACTCTTTGAGTTTTGGGATTTATAAAGGTGATTCTGTATGGCTCCATTCTGAAACAGTAATTTTGCAGTATAACTAAAGGAAAATATCATATTCCTTATTTTCGAATTTCTGTGGGCCAATTTCTCCATCTTTGGGGGAGAAAGCTACCTCTCTTCTGATCTCCACCACTACCTTATGCAACATTTACCTACAGAAAGCCAAGCTGGTTCCACCTACAGGAGGGAGAGGCAAATGGGATATTTGAGAACACTGGTTACAATCTATCATTACCCTCAGTTTACAATGAAAATATTTTCAGTAAGGAATTCCAGGGTTGACTTTGTTTGGGTACATTAATGCCTACACATGTTTTCAAGAGAGGGAGGAAAATAAAACAGGATCAAGTATCAAATAATTGAATGACATAATTTAGACTTTTTTACTATTTCCAAGTTTCAGGTGTGGTTCCATGGACAAGCAACAGATAACTATCGCACATCCAAACATCTGATTGTGCACTATTGTGTCTATTCCAGAATTTTGATAATGAATTGCAACCCCAATTGCCTAGGCTTTGCAGTCCAAGGGATATGAAAGAGAGAAAGTCAATGAAAATAATAGACCTTTTATGTATCAGGGACATTTTTATATATTACAAATACTTCTCACAGTAACTATACTATAAATATTCAAAATGACCTTGATTAGCTATGGGTGCTATCAGAAGAAGCTTTGAAATCTTGATGTTGACCAGATGTCTGTGACTCTGGAAGTAAGCCATATCACTTCTCTTCTCTCATTTGGGGTAGAGAGGGAAAGATTCCTGAAGGAAGAGGTTATGTAGCAGAGTCACAAGAAAGCATGACCTGTTGCTCTAGGTTCCTTCTTCCCCTTTTCCCAATAAAGGACCTTCCTTTCTGACAAGGAAGCCAACTATCCTCCAAAGCTTCCCAGAGATCTTAACCACATCTACACAGTCTTTTTAAAGCTTCCTTCCCCTTTTATTCTGATTATTCTAAACTTTATGTAACTTTTAACTTTTATTATTAATAGATTTTAGGTCATCTCTGTTCTATATCTATTAACTTTTGTTAAAAGCACATTGTTAAAAAAAAATAACCGCCCCCCCCCCATGACTCCCTCATCTGTTTTGCTTGTTTTTGCTCATTGTTTGCGCTCATT
>PVKH010049989.1:0-10033 GCA_004027955.1 Chaetophractus vellerosus | reverse complement strand
TTTCTATGCACATCCACCCTTATAGGTTTTAAGTGAAGAGTGGTGTGAGATCACCTTTCCTATTGAGTCCCCTCTTTGACGTGGCTTTACTATTCCAGAAGATCCCTCCCTTTCACACCTCTGGAAATGTGCCTTTCCCCCCTGCCTGCACCCTTCTCTGCTGTGCCCTGGCCTGGCCTGGTTAGTTTCTCTGCTCCTCCAGATCCTGGCTCAGGGCTTTTCTCCCAGGAGCCTCCCTGTCTTCCTCAAGCAGAATTTAGTATTTTGCCTCTGTGCCTGCCCCGCCCTCCTCCCAGCAGGCTCTGTTCACTGCCCACCTGAGATCCTGATATTCTCTTCTGTAAACCTGACTCCTCTGACCCTGAGTTTCCCAACACTTATAATACCAGCACTTAGCACAGAGCCTGCTTCTCTGGAAGTGCTCCGAACCCGTTGAAGGAATGGACTAGCACAGCCAGCGCTCCTTATGTCAGAGAGTGGTAAATACCAAGGAGGTAGCCCTCACTGTGCCCCAGGGAGGGCCCAGCACCACAGCCTATTCTTTCCCTGTGAGATGCCAGGAAGGCTCAAGGGAGAGCTCAGGCGTCCCCACCTTTTGGTGACTATCCCGATCCCATCTGGTCTCCAGCTCCACCGGCCCTCGAGAAGTCTGCACTGATTTTATAGCCATGCTTTCCCAGCACACGACCTTCTGTCCAGTGCCTTATATTTGCCAGTTGGCTTGGCCAAGCCTATTCTCCAAAGACTCTCCAGAAGGAGGCTCCATCCGTCGTCCCCCTCCAGCCTGCACAGAGTGACAACAGCCAAGGCAGGGAAATTGAGAGGCAAGCAGGTGGTCCCTGCTGTCACATGGAGGCCAGAGCCCATGGGGAAGAAGGATGGGGAGTCAGGTGGGGAGACAGGTTGGGTGTGCTCTAGTGATAAATTGTGGCAACCCAGGAGGCAGGAACTAAAGTCCTGTGAGACAATGACAGATTTTTTTTTTTCTGAACTTGCCATTCAGATTTTGGAGTCAAAAGGTTGATTGTGAGACTTAAT
The DNA here is from genome assembly GCA_004027955.1 of Chaetophractus vellerosus. Lineage (NCBI taxonomy): Eukaryota > Metazoa > Chordata > Mammalia > Cingulata > Chlamyphoridae > Chaetophractus > Chaetophractus vellerosus. The sequence continues at coordinate 8,995 of PVKH010049989.1, read as the reverse complement.
TCATAAGATGAAGTCTGTTAACAGTGGCTCTGAAAGGAAGAAAAAATACACATAAAACAATGTGTTGCTGACTTAAATTTTCCAAGTGATCTGCCCAGGGGAGTTTAACAGACAGACCCACCTTTTATGCAGCAAGTGCACTGCTCTTGGGGCTGTGTTGCTTGTGGATAAAAACCCAGCAGCCATGTTCATAAAACAATTCTACATGCTGCAAACATTTCTGTAATTACAGTGTGAAGCCACTGGAATTAGTTGTTCCTTCAGAGACCTGGATCTCACTTGTGTTTGAAGTCAAAGTATTTGTAGTCAAGCAAAGGTGAACTTTGCTAGAGAAATACCATAAAATGCCCTTTTCAGGGCATTGGAGGTGTTGACATTTTGCTCACATTTGAAGTTATTGCCTATAAACTCTATTGCAATAATCTTTCTTTCCATTCTTTTCATTCTCAAGTGCCTGTAGCCAGCTTCCGTGTACATCAGTGTACAGATATGCTCTCAAACTCACAAGTTTTCAATGGGGGAGGCTAAACATGGAGGCAGGAAGAGAATATTTCCGTTGAGGAATATGATAATAATACCTACTATCTGTATAGCACTCTTTACAAGTGTTAACTCACTCATTCTTATGATACCTCTGTTAGCTGATGCTACTGTGATTTCCATTTTACAGATAAGGAACCTGAGGCTCTTTTACCATAAGTATCACAGCTAGAAGGGGTTGCTATCTGGCTGCAGATTCTGAATTTTTTGCAATCACACTATTCTGTTGTCATTTACCAAGTATTTGTCATGAGCCAGATATTTTCCCACGTGTCAACTCACTTTACCCTCATAACCAACCTACAAGATGAGTTTTGTCCTCATGCCCATTTACGTAGATAAGAATTGAGACACAAATTCAATCAGCTGTTCAAAGCTAGTATCCTAGCTTTGAAACAAAGTGTATCTGCTTCCCTAAATTGTGCTTTTTCTATAAAACGACTCCCTCAAATTCTTATGTCACACTGCTCTCATTGATGCACCGATTTTATTATACAAGCTGGCAAAACAACTACTAAATCCTCACTCTTCAGGGCCATTTGTTTACTATTCATTTAAAATTGACTAGCACCTACTATATGCTGGGCTCTGTGATAAGGATAAAGGATCAGACGTAGTCCTTACCTGAAGAAGTTCATAGTCTAGTTAGGAGACAGAGAAAGAGTTGACAGTGCATTATGAACATTGCCCTTGTGGAAGTAAGAATAAAGTGCTGTGGGAGAGGAGGTAGATACTAAGAACCTGGAAACACTTTTCCCAGAAGAGTTAGGACGTGAGCAGAGCAAGGCTAGCTCTTGCTTTTTGGATAAGTAGTTGGTATTTAGGAAGACTGTCCAGAAAATGGGAATAACAGAGGCTTACACATGGAGTCATGAGAGCTCATGGTAAGTGGGGGGAGCAAGAAGACATTCCACTAGATATAGCTGGGATGTGATATTGGAACCGAGGGAACGAGGCTCATCCTGGATGGCCTTTTCCACCAAATGGAACCATTGAAATGATTTCTATTGTTCAGACGTTTCTAAATGTGCTTCTCTCTCTCCAATTCCTACTGGGGATCCTGTGGAGAGAATAGGGGAGGAGTGGTTAGCAAAGAGGAGACTTCCAGCAGACACAATTCCAGATTGTCTTCTTCTTCCACCAAACATAGTAACTGCATTTTTATCAGAATTAGTTGAGCTTCTACCTAAGCTTTCCATGTTTTTCGTTGTCTCTGTCTGTCTCTATCTCCCTTTTTAAGATAAGAGTTCTTTGGTCTAAAATCTATATCTATCTTCTATCTATCTATCTATCTATCTATCTATCTATCTATCTATCTATCTAATCTATCTAATCTATCATCATTCATCTAATTCTTAAGTGTTTTGTTTCATGTAAGTAATAAATGGTAGTAGATGAGTTGTTGATGAATAAAGCTTAAAAACTGTTTGTAGAGAGCTAAAGAAGCTTTTGAGTAATTGAGATACTCTAATGAGCACCTTTAAGTTGGAATTAAATTTTTATATAACTTTACATTCAGTTATATAAAATTAAACTTATCTCATAATTCACTATGTTTAATCCCAATAAATGCTGGCCCCATCTTGATTTTTTTTTTATTAGAGAAGTTGTGAGTTTACAGAATGATCATACATAACTTACAAGATTCCCATAGATCACCTCACCATCAACACCTTACATTGGTGTGGAATATTTGTTCCAATTGAGGATAGTACTTTTTAAATAATTGTACTACTTGTTAAACAGTAGTTACTTTTGTTACAGTTGATGAAAGGTTATTAAGTAGTTCTAGCATCCATTATTTACACTAGGTGTATTTTTCCATATACTACCATATTATTAACACCTTGTATTAGCATTGTACAATTGTTATAATTCATGAAAGAACATTATTATACTTGTACAATTAATTATAGCCTATCATCTACAATAGGGCTAACTGTTTGTACAGTCCTATGTCTTGTCTTTTAATTTTTATTCTGGTAATATATGCATCCTAAAGTTTCCCATTCTAACTATATTCACCTATACAGCTCAGTGCTGTTGATCACACTCACAATAATGTGCTACTGTCACCACTCTTCATTTCCAAACCTTTGCCATCAGCCTAAATATAAATTCTGTGAAAGTTAAACATCAACCCCCCATTCCCTAACTGCAGTGTATCTCCTGATTATTTATATTCTAGATTCTAACTCTATGAGTCTGCTTATTGTAATTATTTCATAACAGTGAGATAATACAATATTTGTTTTTTTGTATCTGGCTTATTTCATTCAACATAATATACTTAAGGTCCATCCATGTTGTTTTATGCATCAGAACTTCAGTCTTTTTTATGTCTGAATAATATTCCATTATGTGTATATAACACATTTTGTTTATCCATTCATAAGTTGGTGCACTTTGGTGTTTTTTCTCTCTTTTAGCAATTGTGAATAATGCTACCATGAACATCAGTGTGCAAATATCTGTTTGAATTCCTGCTTTCGGTTCTTCTGGGTATATACCTAGTAGCAGAATTTCTGGATCACATGGTCATTTTATACTTAGCTTCCTGAGGAACTGCCAAACTGTCTTCCATAGGAGCTGCACCATTTTACATTCCTACCAATAATGAATGAGTATTCTTATTTTTCCACATTCTCTCCAACAGTTGTAGTTTTCTGTCCTTTTAATAGTGGCCATTCTAGAGGGTGTGAAGTGATATCTCATTGCGGTTTGGATTTGCATTTACCTAATAGCTAGTGATTTTGGGCATTTTTTCATGTGCTTTTTAGGCCATTTGTATTTACTCATTGGAGAAATGTTTTTTTCAGTCTTTTGCCCAGTTTTTATTGAGTTGCTTGTCTTTTTATTGTTGAGTTGTAGAATGTCTTTATATATTTTAGATTAAACCCTTCTCAGATATGTGGTTTCCAAATATCTTCTCCCTTTAGGTAGGTTGCCTTTTCACTTTCTTGACAAAGTCCTTTGATACACAAAAGTTTTTAATTTTGAGGAGGTTCCTTTTATATATGTTTCTTGTGCTTTGGGTGTAAAGTCTAAGAAACCATTGCCTACCACAAGATCTTGACGATGTTCCCCTAGGGGGTTTACAGTCCTAGTTTTTATATTTAGGTCTTTGATCCATTTTGAGGTAATTTTTGTATATGGTGTGAGATAGGGGTCCTTTTCCATTCTTTTGGATATGGATATCCAGTTTTCCCAGCACCATTTGTTGAAGGACCAATTCTTCCCCTTCAATCTCTCTTTTGAGTGGACTTGGCAGCCTTATCAAAAAATCAATTGGCCATAGATGTGAGGGTATATTTCTGAATTATCAGTTTGATTTTTTATTTCTTTTTGATTTTCATGTAATGGGCATCATCAACAAAACTTTTGACAAGAACTAAATCTCTATATCTGTTTTAACTGTGGCTTCCTTAGCCACTGAAATGGCTCAGGGCTGGAAGCTTTGGATCAACACATTTAGGGCAAGACTAAGTCTTATAATTTGTGTTCTACAGAGGAGGCCAGTTATCATATTCAAGGGAAATTCCTGGTAAGAAGATATCATTTGGACAAATATAACTTGGTAATAACTCCATTTATTAAGTAACTACTTTGTTTATATATTTTTTCTTAGTTAACTCCTTAATTACCTTATGAGAGAAGTTTTATTATCTTTGCACATAGATGAGGAAACTGGAATTAGGGATGCCAAGTAACTGGAGATCAAATATATGTGACTATGCAAGAATTTGAGCCCAGGCCTCTCCAAAGCCAAATTTATGCTTTCTATCACATCACACTGTTTCTTGATATCCCTTTCTATTTCTTCCCTTCTTCTTTAACTTTCACCTTTACATGGCAGAAGTTACTATTCCCATGAGTCAATCGAATATTATGATTCAACCTTGATTACACCTAGCCAGATAGAGGTGTCTCAAAAGAAATTTTGAAATGTGCCCTCATCTTGCTGACAAGATTTTTTTTTTTGTGGGGGTGTGAGGAGGTGGGTAAGGCCATTCCTTATTTCACATATTTTAACCCATAGAAGGCATATGTTTTGCTTTAGGGTTCCAAAAATATGATACTTTATTCCAAGTAAGTTTGTTACCTAACCAGGTCCTTTTGATACTAACACTGAGTTAGTATCTGAGTTACCTCCACCTAGCAATAACAGTGAAGTCAGGTAAAAACAAAAGGTTTTGGGTCCTGCAGAGGTAGATCTCAAAGTCAGCTCTGTTCCTTACCAGCTGGATAATTTTGTGCAAGACATTTTATTTCCCTGAAGTGCCATTTTCTCATCCACAAAACTAGGACCATAAAACCAAAATACAGGAAGAATGAAATGAGTTAAGTTAGGTAAAACACCTTGCACATGGTAGACAAAAATATAACCTTCCTTGTTGCTTATAATTCTAAATCATGTGATAGCCTGGTTCCAGGTTATGCATATCAATCAAGACTCAATGAATAGATGCTATGTTTTATGTAATTAAATACCTGTTCTGAGAATATTCAGAATTATACATCTGATGTGAGTTCAACAGAGTCAACTTTATCTATCTATCATCTATCTATCTATCTATCTATCTATCTATCTATCTATCTATCTATCTATCTACCTACCTACCTACCAACCACAACACCCACATGGAACTGAATGATCATTTAAGAGATTGTTGGAATTCTAAGCCCATGAGATACATTTTTACCACCCTTGGATATCAGCAGCCCCTGTAGGAGATGATATTAAAGCAAGAAAAGTAGACATCTGGGATCCAATGGAATTTCAGATAATGTACTTTAGAAGAATGCCAGTCAGGCTTATTTCCTCATCATTGATTTCTCTAGTGCATCCCAGTACTTCGTCTGCATCTGAGTCCTTGATGGGGAGCTGGGAAAGGGGCTCCTTGTGACAGGCCATGTCCTCTGTCCTCTGTCCAACACAGTCACACTCTCCGAGGCAGGTGGAAGGAGAGGGGGGTGTCCCAAAGTGGGTCTGGGACATTGAATGTGATCAGCCATGGCCTGTAATAACCAGCACAAACTCCTGCTATTATTCTCATCTCTCTCTAATGAGGCATTCATAAATGCTTAGAGAAATACAGAAGGGACAGGCTCAAGTACTAGCCAAAGAACTAAGGACACTGGAGAGTGAGGATGGGCCTATGGTCTGGAGCCTCTGGACAATACTGAGATCAGTGTCTTCCTACTCCTCTGCCCCCAGCTTGTACACACGGGGAAAATCAGCTGTAAATGATCACAAGAGACAGCCTATAAAAGACATCAGTGGCATGAAGTATAAAGCTAGGAGAAGGGGAAAACCTCCCTGACTTTAACTAATGTGCGAGATCAGGGTCAAGGACTGGGGTATAGAGACTCATTCTTTCCTTCATTCCACTCCTTTAACAAATATTTTACAAGCACTTATTGTCACAGACTGTGGAAAAAAGTGAGTAAGAATAAATAAAACATAGCCCCTGACCCCTGGATCCGAACACTCAAATGGAGGAGACAGAAAAGCAAATAAATACTTACAAATAAATATAGCAAGTGGAGTTTTGTGCTACCTTGAAAAACAAACTCTGCCTGGGGAGGAATGTGAAGGAACCATAGGGAAGTGATGTTAAAACTGAGTTTGAAGGATGAGCAGAAGTTTAACAAGTAAAGAGGGGTAAAGGGACAGGTTGGGCAGAAGTAATAGTGGGCAAAGAGCAGAAAGAGGGGCACAGTATTAAAGTAACTTCAGATCTTGTAGTTTCCCCCTGGGTTATGGATGTAATTTGGCTGATGGGATAGGCAATGGAGCCAGATGAGAGCTCAATTATGGAAATCTTTGATTCATGCTAAGGAGTTTGCTCCTTCTTTAGGAACAAGCGACTAATACATGCAAATGGCTAATACATTTTTAATTGAGCACTCAGGCTAAAGTATGGGGGATGCACAGAGTAGGGTGGGGTAGAGAACTGAAAGACCAAGGGAGGAGAAGATGAAAAATAGTCTGGCGAAGGATGGCGAGGGTTAAGCTATGGCAGTGGGTGGGGGCACAGTGGAGATGAAAGCAGATTTAATAAAAATATTTTCACTGAAAAATGGCACTTTGTCATTTTCTTTGAAATTTAGATGCATGGCTCTAACATCTTATCAAAAATAAAGCATTATTTTTTATTTTATTTTTCTCGTTGGAAGACTTTTGGGTTATAAGCACCTGAGGAAATGGAAGAGAGACTTGAGGCTTTTATCCAGATAGACAGCACTAAAATCTCATTAATTTAGAACACAAGAGACCAGACAAAATGGATTTCAAATTAATTAGATTTGCAATACGTGAAAATATTGCTAAGAAATATAGGACATCTTTTTGGCTGCGGAATTCCCACACATTATATTAACTGAAACAACTTTAAGTAAACTGATAATGACAATGATGTTTCCTATATTTTGGGGTGAATGATAGGTGGATTGGGAAATACATTACTCAACCCTTTTGAACATATTGATCAAATTCATTGGATTCTTGAGCGTTATAGCCTTAGGTTGTATCATGGCACCTATAAAGTCCAGTACTTAAATTAAGTTTTTCTTTCCTTTTTGAGTCCTGATCAATCTGATGGTTAGCTAGATTTCCATGTCTTGTGTTTAGATTTATTGATTTCTAAAGATGCAATATGCATTTTGTTTTCATTTCCAGATACTTCATCTTTCCTTCAAAAGTGTAGTGTATTCATTAGAGAGTGCTTGGCGTCTTCATGAATTTTTTTTTAAACCTCTTGTAATTTGCATTCCATTTTCAACTAATACAATCATTCTACTACATTTCCATGACATTGGGCTTCCTTCTATGTGTGTTCTGGTAGCCTTGGATGCACACCTTTCATGGTCAATTTTGGTTGCTATAGCATGACATTGCCCTTGTGGATAGATATATAAGCACTTATCATGTCTGTGCTTATTAACGATTTCTTTCTGTGTTAGAGTTAGCTTAACTACTGGCTTTAAGAAGATTAAGCTGTAATGAAATACTAAACATAACAGGGAGGAAAGCATAGGACTGTCAGAAGTAGAATAATGGACTCTAGAGTGGGAAAGTAGAGGGTGACGAAGAACACTTGGAGTTAGGTGACTACTTACACTTCCCCCTTCCTCTTTTGGGTTTCCTTCTCCTCTTTTACCTTTATCAATCTCCTCCTTCCAGCTCACCCCATGCCCTCGAAGGCTGAGCCAAGGCATCAGCTTTTCTAAGAAGCCTCCACTTTTGCTCCCTAGCCAGGCACACTTCTGTGTTTCCAAAGCATCTGCGGCTTTCCTTGAAGGTTGGTACACGTGCTTGTTGAAATCCTTGTCTCTCTGTCATGAATATTGGCTCCTTCATATCAGACAGGATTATACCTTTTGTTTCGAGGTTCACTGCCCCTAGCACAAGGTTTCATAGACTTGAGGTGCTTAAAAATCATTTGCCAAAACAAATTTATGTTTGGCAATGCAGTGGTACTGCCTTAAGAAGGAGATGTGTGTAAATAGACGAATGCCTTCTGTCCTCAAAAGGGCCTGTTTGGGTCTTCTGGCATCTTCATAGACTCTTTCTTCTGGCCCAGTATCCTATATACCTCGGCTGCCTCTGCTCTGTATTTGGATAAGTCCCAGAAGGAAGCAGGGTGGGTGTTCCTCAAATAGTCACTGAGATGTGCTGTGCATAAAGTAAGTAAAGTTTCTTATTTGGAAACGCAGCCCAGAGTGACCAATTTCCTGCCATCCAGTCCGCTCTCTCAGCACTGGTTCATTGTCTTTGGTGCTTGTGGGTTTTCTCTTTCCTGGCTGCCTTTCCAGAATCAGAAGGAAGGGAGTGAGACAGTTGCTCAAGGTCTAATCCAAAGACTGGTTGTCTTTTCATTTTTTTTTTTTTAATTTAATCTTTGGACTGGGGAAACTGGAATAAGTTCGTACGATCAGGCCAAGGAGCTGATATAGAAAAAAAGGTTGAAGATATAAAGAGAGAACAGATTAAGCAAAGTCTTGAAAGATAGTGGAGAAGGAATGGCGTGGGTGAGGTTTATGCTGGATGGAAAGTTTTGCACCATCAAGAAAGAAAGAAAACACTGTGTAATAATGCCAAGGAAATTTGTATCACCACTTAAATTTTTTAATCTTATTTTAAAATTCAGGCTACTTTATCATTTTTATCAATTTATCTTATACTTTCAAACACTCAAATGATATACTCAATTGATTATTTTACTATGAGGTAGTAACTCTCAGCACAGGCCACTTGTCCTGACATACTATTCCTTTTTACTATTTTACCCAGGACTAGAAAGGGAAGGAAATATGGTTCCTAAAATTTCGATGGATACTGCATGGCCCGATAGCTACAGAAAGGAGAAAATGGGCTGGCACATTATCCTGAAAGGAGCAGGTTCTTTGTTGTTGCTGTTGAAAAAATATTGTATATTTAAATGGAAATTCC
>PVKH010049988.1:0-10041 GCA_004027955.1 Chaetophractus vellerosus | reverse complement strand
CCCAGGGGAAAAAAAGATGTTTTAAATTTTGAAAAATCAATCAATGTAATTTTTTATATTAAGAGACTAAAATAGAGCCATATGATCACATCAAAGGATATAGAAAAAGCATTAGACAGAATCCAACAGGGATAAACTAGGAATACTAGGAATAAAAAGTAACTTTTTAATCTTAATAAAGAGCACTTACAACAAACTACAGATAACCTCAAACTTAATGGTGAAAGACTTTCCCTCCTAAGATCAGGAACAAGGCAAAAATGTGCAATCTCACCATTTCTATTCAACATTTTACTATAAGTACTAACCAGTGCAATAAAGCAAGGAAGAAAAGGCATCTAGATTGTAAAGGAAAAAGTAAAACTGTCTATATTCACAGAGGACTTGGTAATCTATATAGAAAATCCTTTGGAATCTATCAAAACACTACTAGAACTAATAATTGAGTTTAGCAAGGTTGAAGGATACAGATTAATATATAAATTGTATTTCTATATACTAACATCAAACAATCAGAAATTAAATTTTAAAATGCCATTTACAATAGCATCAAAATATGAAATACTTAGGGATAAATCCAAATATGTGCAAGATATGTATATTGAAAACTTCAAAACATTGCTGAGAAAAATTTTAAAAGGCCTAACTAAATGGAAAGTTATACTGTGTTCATGGATTGGAAAACTCAGTATCATTAAAATATCAATCTCCCCCATATTGATCTGTAGATTCAATGCAATTTCAATCTAAATCTGAGAAGACTTTTTGTAGAAATTGACATGCTGATTCTGTTAGAAAAGGTTTCTTAGATAACAACACCAAAAGCATGATCTCTAAAAGAACAAATTAATAAATTGGACTTCATCAAAACTAAGAACGTCACTTTCTTGAAAGACACTGTTTAGAGAATGAAAAGACAAGCCACAGACTGGGAGAAAATATTTGCAAATCAAATATCTGTTAAAGGACTTAAATTCAGAATACAAAAAGAACTCTCAAATTTCAATAATGAGAAAACAACCACATTAAAAATGGACAAAAGATTTGAATAGACCCTCCATCAAAGATTTATACTCATTTATTCCCTTAATCATGATTCTTCTACTCCTTTTATTTGAACCTATAATTTTCAAATAGTTTCAACATAATTTCTTGTTAGGGGAAAGCAAATTAAAACCACCACACTTCACATCTGTTAGAATGTCTAAAATGAGAAAGACTGACCTTTCCAAGTGTTGATGAGGAACTGGTGTGACTGGAACTCTCAGACACTGGGAACGTAAAATAGAACCACTTTGAAAATAGTTTAGTGGTTTCTTTTTCAAAAAATTAAACAACACTTACCATATGACCCAGTCATTCCATTCTTAGGTATCTGCCCCAAAGAAAGCATATGTTCATATAAAGACTTGTGCACAAATGTTCACAGCGGCTTTATCTATCATGACCCCAAACTGGAAATAGCACAAACGTCCATCAATAGGTGAACCGACAACAGATTTTGAAGTATCCACAGAGTGGAATACTACTCAGCAACAAAAAAGAATGAACTATTGATACACACAAGAACATGAATGAATTTTAAAATATTTATGCTGAGTGAAAAAAGTCAGACAAAATGGAGTATGCTCTATATATACTAAGCATGATTCTGTGCATATGAAATTCTAGAAAATACACTCTCATCCATAGTGACAGAAAGCAGATCAGTGATTGCTTGGGGGTGGTGGAGGATAAGGGATGGAAAGATTACAAAGGAGCACACGGAAATTGGGAGTGATAAATGTGTTCATTACCTTGACTGTGGCGATAGTTTCATGGGTGCATGCATGTCAAAATGTATCAAATTATACACTTTAAACACATACAAGTCTAATTGATGTCAATTATTCCTCAGGAAAACTGCTTTTAAAAAATGAAAAAAAAAGATGTGCAGAGCCAGGGATACAACTTAATTTAAACAACTAGAAGAGTGACAACGTGACATTTCCATATGATTTTTCTGGAGCTTCTAAAGTAATACTGTTCTCAATGGGCATTCTAAATCACACACATTCCAGTTTTCAATAAGTGATACTGACACAAGTCATGCATCATAATACAGTCTTAGTGAGTGTGAGAGCCTGAATAATGGCCCCCAAAAGATATTCTCATCTTAAAATCCCTGGAACTTGTGACTGTTACCTTATACGATAAAAAAGGACTTTGCAGATGTAATTAAATTAAGGATTCTGAGATAAGGACATTATCCTGCATTATCTGGGTGAGCCCTACATGCAATCACATGTATCATTATAAGAGGGACACAGAGGGGGATGTGACATACACACAAAGAGGAGAAGGCAATGGGATTATGGAGGCAGAGCTTGGAGAGATGCAGCTACAAGCTAAGGGTTGCCAGGAGCCACCAGAAGCTGGGAGAGGCAAAAAAATGGATTTTCTCCAAAGCCCCTGGAGAGACTGGGGCCCTGATGACACCTTGATTTTGGCCCAGTGAAGCCGATTTTAGACTCCTGGCTCCAGAACTGTGAGAGAATAAATTCTATCGTTTTAAAGTCACTAAGTTTATGGTAATTTGTTATAGCAGCCACAAGAAACTGATACAGTGAGTCATCACCCAAGTTGTACACTGGAAATTTTAGATGCAGTGCATTCAGATCAGCACTTTGCCTATAAAAGCTCAGGGGTTACATGAAAGAACAAAACAGAGTTGCAAAGCGAAGACATGAACACCCCAGGATTCAAAGCTACTTGAAGTGGAAAATATTTACATATATTAATAACCAGAAAAATGGGGGATAAATCCAGATTTTAATCAACATCAGTTCTTTCTTTATTCAAGAATATTCCTATTTGAATCAGCCTTCTCTGTCACAGTATTAAAAAAACGAGTAATATGTATGCTGGTGTTTGGGATAGAATTATTTTTTTAAAAAATCCTTTCTGCAGAGCTCTTCACTGTTTCAATCTTCACGTTTAGTGAAGTGGTGCAGTAGCCATATTGCACCAGAGGATAAGATCATAAATGTGCTACCGGTATGTTCAACTACCTTCCCTGTTGAAACATTTTGAATTTTCCTTCCTCTATGTGAATCCAATGCAGCAGTAGCTTCCACCACTGCCTTCTAAGGCACACATATATTGTAACCCATAATAAATGCTATTTTAGGAAAAGGAATAACGGAATTACACAGAAATGGGGATTTACTATGGGTGACCCTGCTGTAAATCATCATTGCATAGGACTCCACAGCACCTGTAATAAAGTGTTGTCCATCTTTGCAAATATCTCTTTACTTTAATTCAGGGGTTCTTAACCAGGGGTCCATGAGCTTGAATGGAAATTCAAAACAGCATTATTCTTGTGTTGGTACAGGTGTAATATATTTATTAAATAATACACAGTATAGTGTGGACATAGTAAGGGGTCCGTGGTTTTCACCTGATTGGCAAAGGGGTCCCTAGTATTGTACTATGTCCCATAGAATATTAAAAATAGTGCAAAAAGTGGCCTTGCCCAGATGAAACTTACCATCTGGTCGGGGAAAGAAGTTTTCCAGATGAAACAACTGGAAAACGATATGAAAGAATACATGATGAAATGCCAAAGCAACTCTGGTGCTTCGTTTTACTTCTTCCCACACAAATGAAGGTAGCTGAATACAAGGACCACATCTTAACTTGTTACTATTTTGACAACTCCTTAACTGATTTTATTCACTTTTGTAACTTGATGCCAATTTATTAATTTATGTAATGAAAAAATATACCTGCCGTGTGGACTAGATCGCTCCCCTTGGTTTGACACTCCAATACTCTACTTGGAGATAGGACTACTTGGAAAGCCAAATTGTAATTTGAAGGTTGCTTGGGGAATATGGACTATATGCCAAGGCAGCTATGTAGATCATGAAAAGTTTACTGGCATCAACCACTACAGTCCTTCCACTCAACTCTCTGTGTATGGTTCACCCAACCTTACACAAGCAAAGAAAATCACCTTTCCTGAAACAGCACCCACCACCCCAGCCTGAGTGGGTGGGTTTATATCAGTAAAGCTTTGCATTCTCCACCTTCGTTTTAACTTCATTAGCCATTGATTAGCATTCTAGGTCATGCAGGCATTTTCAGGAACCAACCTATGAACTGAGCATCTCATATAAAGCCATCTTAAAATACAAGCCCGGAAAGCAGCATATTTGCAGTTAATGATACCAGCCATTCCAGGTCTAAGCTAACCGTATACCTGCTTATTGGCAGAACAATTTAGGCCACATGGTGGACAGCAGTGTGTGCTCCTCTACAGCGTGGCATTATTTATTGACTATCTGCCTCACTCACATCTGTGAGCCGTGAAAACTCACCAGTAGATTACAAGACCATCAGTTTTAAATAACACTATCCATCACAAAATAGAAAGGAGCGATCAACATTCCATCAACTGCAATGCGTTATACCAGGGTCAGCAAGTGGGAGTCACGGTTGGTGACTCAATTGCTGGCCTCAGGTAGCAAATCCATCCTTCCAGCTGTTCTGATCCATATGGGTTCAATGATCTGCAGAGAGTGCAGGCCTCTTCTTACTAGGAGTATCTGCTGTAGCTCCTTCATCCAAACCCCATCATAAAACAACTGTAACATAAGCTGACAACCATTTATCTAAACTTCATCTGGTGGCCAACTGCTGACAAAGAGGAAAACATGCATATTAGTGGGCAGACAGATGTGATGAGGGAAATTAAGGTGTTCTTATCCTGAAGAAAACAAAGACTTTAAAATGTAGGAAAAGCTAAAAACAATTTTGTCATTAAGTCAAAGCCAGGAGGAAGAAAGCCACAGTGTTGTTCTCCCTGCTAAGCAAACTCCAGGCAGTCCTGGAGTCCTGACATTCAATTTAGTACACCATGTAGCTATTAAAATAATATTCCACAACCTTTCAGTTATCAAAAGCAAGATTCTCACTTAATTTCCAAGGCCTAGAAGCAGATTTCAAAATAATCAGCAATATCTTTTCTTCTCAAATTTCCGTTCCCAATTTTAACTTTGCCCCAGACCAGCAAATTTCTCACCCCAAGAATTCCTGTTGATATTTGAATCCTATGTAAAAAACTTCAAATACAAAGGGTTTATAAGAAGACCTGGTATGTTTCTCAAACACCTTTGAATTTCATTTTCTTCATCTGTAAAATGGAGATTTCAATAATTGTACTCCCTTTAACACAATGGTTCTCAACTGTGGGAGATTCCTGACCCCTAATCCCCAGAAGTGACATTTGGCAAGGTCTGGAGACATTTTTAGTTGTCATAACTGCTGGGAGAGTGCTACTGGCATCTAGTGGGTAGAGGCTAGGGATGCTTCTAAATATCCTACAATGCAGAGGGCAGCCCCAACGAACAATTATTCAGCCCAAAATGTCAAAAGTGCTGAGGTTGAGAAATCCTGCTTTAACAACATGGGATTATTGTAGTGATCAAAGCAGACACTTATTGAAGGTTTTATAAATATTAATTATAATAACAATATATCTTAATTTGTATCTCATCCTTATTTCAAAACACAAATTAAATTCTCACTGATGAGCTATAAAACAAGTATGAATGACCAATGATTGTCAAAGAAAAATCCATATTGAAAAATTTAAGCCTAGAATTGTAGTGCTGCAGAGACTGCCCTAATCACACCACTGATAGCTTGGAAATTGGCCTTGGTCACCAAGATCACGTTTCTGTCTCCATGCTGAATTCAGGCAGATCATCCATCCAGCTGATGGTGTGAGGTCAGCTGGGAAGCTGGAGGGATGAGTTCTGGAACAAAGTCTACTGGGCTGGATTCATCTCTACTAGGGCTGGACAAGCAGAATATAAAATATAGGCCAGGTGCTGGCTCTTGAATTGGCAGATGTCTCATGAAGGGATCTCTTGGGGTCAAAGGATGGAGGAGAAGTGTCACTGGTGAAGTCACAGTGGTGTAGGGATTACTAATACAGAGTAATTGGCAGGGAAGGGCATGTCAGAGGCAGATGGAAAGTATAAAATTGGCATTAGTGCTAAAGCACCTTTCTTTGGTGGTGGGTCAGGCAGGGCCCTATTTGCTTTCAGATGCATTCCTTGCAGTCCCCTGCTTTGCTGGGTATTTTGGGAGAAGTGCAGCCTGCTTTCTCCATGCTCCTATGATAGCGGGAATTCTGCAGGGTTAGGCCAAAGAGACTGGAGTACAAAAGGAGAAAAATAGGAGCATTTCTCCTCCTCTTCCTCTGGCACCTCCTGGCACTAACTGCATCATCTCCTTCGCTTCAAATCTCTGCCAGACAGGCCCTCTGTGGTTTCAGCTTCTATTAACTTACACCCAGCCTCTGAGGTGTGGCAATGCCACTTCCTTCTTTTGTCCCTCCAGACTAAGGATGTGGCTCCTTGCTGCTGCTAATCTCTGGGTTGCCTTCTCTTCCCCTTTTTATCTTCTTAGTTCTTCTGGCACCTGTGTAACCCATTCCCTGTATTAAATTTCCTCTGATTTAAGTAGAGTGGTTTCATTTTCCTGGTTGAAACTTCAGTGACACTTACCAGGGTAGAAGGTGGGACACAACCTTGGTGGTATCTGGGATTCACACAGTTATGCAGGTATCACAAGGGCATGGCAACAAAAGGATGCAGAGGCCGCTGGTACTCATCTACCTAAGAAATATTTGTTGAGTACCTACTATGCATTGGAAATTGTGCTGGGAAGAGGGATTTGGTATGAACAAAACAGATACAACCTCTAACCTCCAACAAATAATACCGTAGCTATAAAGCTATTTTATAAAGTAAGTCACTCTAATTATGATTTTTTAAATTTAAGAGTTCTAATAACTCACATAAACACAAGAAAACAGAACAAGTTTTTCCATCAAAATGAGAACTGAGCAAAGGTTCAGCCTAATAATATATTGGAGAGACAGGTTTATCATTTCTAATATGCGTTACCATTAAGTTGCTTTTCCAAACCCCAAAATAATAGCCAATACTGGCACTTTCTCTTAAGAGTGATGCTTTGGAAACAATGTACTTTAAACAAGATCCTTTTCCAGTTTAAAGTCATATATCAGAGCCGAGAAAAATAATGTGCCTTGGATTAGAGGGTTCCTGGATAACCAAGTGATCATGCTAGTCAACCAATTATATAAGAAAATTTATAGAAAAAGGTAGAGTAGTTTTAAGATTGACCTGATGATTCAAGGCATGAGATATAATCATTCTGAGAGCTTTTTAGGGGTATAGTTAAATATAAATATAAGTTAAAAAACTAAATTGTTGAGTGAACCAAAGAGACTCAGAATCAAATTCTACTCTGTCCATTTGCATGGCATTACACATACATCTAGGGGCATTATATTTACAATTTTTCCCATTTCTTGTTTGGGGTTTTTTTCTATGATAATAATTGATTAGAATACAGTAGAAGTTCATAGATTAGTCACTTTTTTCATCTAAGTTTGTTCTAAATTCACAGTAGTTCCATCAAGGTTTTGTTGCTGTTTAAAGACAGAAACTGAGGCACTCATAAAGTGAGTTTTCCCCAATAATCTTATAAATCAGTGACTGATTAAGGATTCCAAAGTTTTGATTCTACGCAATGTTACCCTTTCCGAAGATGTAAGAATGACCCAACTTTCTCAGTGTAATAATATTTCTGTCCTTAATCAGGACAGGACTTCTTCATTAAGACTCCTTTTCTAGATATGTATACCAAACAGATCTCTTAAGAAAATGGAAATGAAATCTTTGATCTGGCATAGGCTTTTAAAAAAAAATACAATTTCTGTAAACAGAAATAGTTAACATCAGTAGCTGGTTAGCAGTTGAATAATTACATTAAATATATTCACCTCTGTAAAGACAGTAAACAAAGAGGTATAAAGTAATTTTTTCGCAAGTACCCTGCTGTGATACCAGCTGATCAGGTTTAATAGCAACCAGCATTTCTACTAATTTTGCAAGAAAGATGTGTTAGGGATAATTTCATCTTCTAGAGCAAGTGTATATAATCTATTCAGCTGTGAGCTTACAATGACACCAGCGATCAACTTGGAAATGTAATTTTTAGGACTGTAGTATTTGCAAATTGAAGGATTAATGGTAACTTCAGTCAATAGAGAAAATAAACTTGATTAGCAGAATGCATTAATATCAAATCATGTTCACAGATAATATGTTCTGTGCCATATCCCAAGGTGTCTGTCTGTCTCGCCCTCTTTCTCAGGAGAACCCTCAAAGGGAAACACTTTTCATTCTAATTGTATTATTTTAATATTCATCTTGTAAACAATGCAGTGTTTTTGCATGAAGGTAAAAATTCAGGTTGCTTTCTAAACAAAGCCCCAAGGAACTGGGGAATTAGAAAATCTGGTTTATTTTTTAATTAATAACAAAGAACACCAGAGGAACCACAGGCATCATGACATCATGATTTTCTTGTGATCATTAAATATACAATTATGTAAAGGGGAAAGACTCTGCAGCTATTCCCCTAAGTAATATATAGACCCTTAAATGCATTTTCACACAGCATAAATACAATGTGAACAAAATGAAAAGAAAAGGCTATGAATTTTTTAAAGTTCAACCCTTTGTGTAGATATCCAATTATATTATTTTGATGATTAAAAAGCAAAAATAGGGACCAGGCAGGCATGAGTATTTCAAAAGCCCAAACAAGGTGGAAACCTACAAAATTCAGTTATTGTTTTTTTTCTCAGATACGAGGGGAAATGGTCCAGTGCAATATTATAAGGACTCTAACCATGCATTCCTGTAGGTACTTTGTGATCCCATAATCGTGGTCGTAATTTCTACCAATGAAGCCATGCTTAATCGTCAGAATATAGAAGACACACCCTAACATTAAATTTATCAAGTGATAATGTCTCCAAATTTATCTGGCTTTAAAGATAAAGATAATATGACAGTAAGATATGACAAGTATTTCAGGAAATCTTATTTCTAGTCAGGGATAATGAAATAAATAAGGAAAAGTTTTTCTCTTTGACAAATGAGAGTAGAAATAATTACTTTTGCAAGCAACACGTAAGAGGAAGGAAATATTTGAACATATTTAATGTAATATATTTCTAATTCCTCAAATCTTTTTATCTTAAGTTAGTCTTCAACAGCTCTGCAAGACACAGAAACTCAATTTATTACAGAGAAGTAGACTAAATTAAGAAAAGAAAATCACAAATATTTATGACTGTTCATCAAGAGTTATAAGAGAATAGAATTCATTTCTAAGGGGTACTAAATGTGCTCTATTGAAGTAGGAGTACACAGTCTAAGATCAGCTATCTACAGATATTTCTTATTCTCATCAAGCACTGAATTTTGGAATTGATAAAGGCCTCATTCACAACTTTATATGAAGTCATTCATGGTTTATCATTTTTAAATTTTTAAGCGATCAAATGCCCAGAGTGCCATACAAAAAGTGTTACTTATACAATTCTTAAAGCCAGCTGCTAAGTAGGAAAAAAAATAATTTTAATAAGAGCTAAATGAGCAAAACAGGAGTACATTTTCTTTTGTTTTGTTTTAAATATATAAATGCATAGTCATTTTTTATTCTTTTTATGTAGGGCCAATGTTTTTTTGTTTGGGTTTGAGTCTATAGATTATAACCCTTTATAGTCTTTCTTGCAAAGAGCACGTTCCAAGTGCATCAGATAGTTTATTGTCAGTCTCTCACAGTTGTCTTGCTCATACCTATTTTTAATTAAAGAAAAATTTTTAAACAATTTATTGAAGTATATCATTCATACATGAACATACATAAACAATAAGTGTTCAGTAAACATTGTGAATTTACAAAACAAGCATTCATAATGTCATACAGGGCTCCCACACATCACACCACAACAAATACTTTGCATTGTTGTGAAACATTTGTTAACAAGTTATGAAAGAGCATCGTCAAAGTATTACTACTAACTATAGTCCGTGTCTTTCTCCCCTATGCTTTTTTTAAAGGATTTATTTATTTATTTACTTATTTACTTTTATCCATTTTTAC
>PVKH010049987.1:0-10040 GCA_004027955.1 Chaetophractus vellerosus | reverse complement strand
AAGTTCTTATGCCTTACTTAAACTACAACTGAACTTAATGCCTGCCAATAGTTAAAACTTCAATGTAATAAGGGACATTATCATTATTACTAAGTAGGTTTAGCCCTAGCCAATGGGAACCACAAATAGCCTGTTACTAGGAGGAAGCCTGAGTCCCAGCAAAAAGGAAGGGACATTGCTGGCCAAACAGATCCTGGGCTGTTCTGTGTGCCAGCAGGTTAACAAATGATTGTTATGCTGGAGTTAAATTCTGACACCCCAAAACTTAGGCTGGAAATTAGAAAATCATGGAGTCTTCCACCACCCACCTTCCCTGATGTTTAAAATGCAGGTCAAAATCCAGCCCTAACCAGGCATGATGAGCACTCATTTTACAGACACACGCTGATCATGATCCACTTCACCACACTTATGGGGTCCCCCATGACTGAAGCCCCCACCATGGATGCCCACTTTTTCCAAATCTCTGGGCTCTTCTGCAGCTCAGCAGGATCATCTGACCCTACATAGATGTCCAGTCTCTCCCTGGGAAACCCTCCACCCTCTGTGCCAGCCCTGACCCCACCCAGTGCAGGCCACTGGCCAGGATTCAAGCTCAAGCCATGGTCAAAGGACCCATCCTGGTAGTCTGAGGAAGGGACTGAGATTGAACAGTCCAGATCAGTTTAGAAAGCAACCAGTGGTCTCCGTGGCCAGTGGCAAGAGGGAGACACCCATTACTAGACTGGGCCCAGGCTCTGGCAATGCAGGGGTGGGCTCTTGGCAATCTTGAGCAGTCAAAGAGAGAGAAAGCTGAGTGAATGACTGTTTAGGACAGTGAGCTGTCAGTGCCTGAACCACTAGGGAATGCAATTGGTCTGTTATTAGGCAGAAACTGTAAGTAAAAAAATAGTAAGAAACTCACAGAAGAGAAGAGTTAAACATTTGGATTTCCTTCCAATCTGCACAAGCAGATTGTTCCCTTCTCCACCACACCTTTGCACTAGATGGGAAAGAAAAGGTAGAGGCTGTGAACTGATAGATGTGGGTATAGGTGAGGAGGGTGTGAGAAGCCCACTGAAAGCAGAGCCCCAAAGAAAGCCTGTAGACTGAGCCCACCTCCAGCTGTCCCTCCTTAGTTCCCAGGATGCTGGTGGCCAGGATCACTACAACCAGGTAGGAAACTGGAGGATGATTTTGTGAAGATCAGAAGCTGCCCAAGGCAAACACCTCAGGTCCATGTGGGTCCTCAGCCAGGTACACAGAGCCCCACTCAGCTGTTCTCCCCAAGCACAGGGATGTGAAATGGTGGTCAGGACCACCAGATACTTGAGGACAGAGCCTGGTATGAAATGTGGAGAAGAAAAATCTCACTAAAGACAGGGAAGGAAGGAAAACACAGAGGCCTCAGAAGCCTGTAGGTCTCTGCAGAACAGGTCACAGAGCTGACCATTTTTCTCTGTCTCCACTGCTCTCCCCACACTCCCAGCCTAGTGCAGCAATCAACATCATCATCTTAAAGAGTCCTTGTCATGGTCTCCACCTGTTCTTCCTCTATACTCTTTTTGCCTCATCACAGCCACAGTTCTCTTAAATTAAAGTTAAACTCTTTACCCTGGTGGCAACCTTAACCCCCACCACTCTGGCCTCCATTCACTCACTGCATTTAGCCTTCTTGGGCCTCTGGCTGATCCTCAAACTCACCCCTCTCACACCCCCTTTATAGCCATCATCTGTCCTGTACCTTCGGCCTGCAGTGCTTATCCTAGGTTGGTTCACTGCTCAGGTGTCCTCTCTTTACAGGTGATTTCCATGACCTCTCATCCCAAGCCCCCCTTTCCCACACCCATCAATCCTCCCTTTCTCTGAGCATTCTTCTCCTTTACTTTATCCTCACATGATATCATCTGTGCTCTGTTTAACATCTCTGTTCAGTATCTACCACCTTCAAATATCAGCTCCACTAGAACAGCAAAATTCTTTCTCATCTTTACCATTCTATACCCAGATACCAGCTCAATTTTGTAATGAATTTTCTATCCTTTGTCTTAATTCCCCAGTCAACCTCCTCAAGTGTCACTTCTTTCTTTCCTTCTGCCATCACTGATAATCCCCAGTTGGTTCTCATTGTCTAGAGAAGAAGTGTCATTTCTGACTGAAACTAATAATTTTGGGGTTGCCAACTTTTTCTGTGGGAGAGAAATCCCTGCTACTCCATCAGCTTTTCTTTGAGGTGTGTCAGATGGTGAGGGAGAGGCATGAGGGGTGAAATGTGGAGGTTTCTACAAATTGTCCAAGGAAGATTTCTTCATGGTCAAAAAAACTCTCATTGGAGCTCATGGTAAAGAAAGAAAACCATCTACATGTGCCAATTTTGCTTTTTATCACTTCTTATTTTAGAAAAAAAAATTTAAATGTTAAAAATTCTCTCTAAAAATAGAGTTTACACCCCAAAGAAACATTTATTTGGTAATGTTTTAACTAATACATATTAAGTTAAAAAATAAAGTTGAATTTATTTAGGAGTTTTGACAATTAGGAATTCAAATATGTCAAAAATATTTTTTGCTGAAATTTAAATGTCTGCTATGGCTAAACAGTATATATATATAAATTTATTTAACTAAAATACAATATTTATAATATATACATAGAATACTAAAGTGGAAATAGATCATAAGGTCACTTAAAATATAAATAAGCTATAAATAAAACATAAATAATATTTTGAGATATGTAGTTTGATGAAGCTTCAATTTGAGTAAGAGTTTAAATACTAGGACTTCCTTTGCCTACAGGGAGATAATTGAAATTTTTTTGAAAATAAGGAAAGTCCTACATTCCCTGGTGTTTTTATAGAAGTTGAGAGTTTTTTCATCTACAAGAAGGAAATAACCTTGGCTCTGTCCAGGATGAGAAGGTGGAGGAACTCCAGTCAATATAGGGGGCCCCAATGGCCTCCAGGACCTTCAGAGGGAGGCTGGGTAGATGAACACAGCCTGGAAGCTCTGGAGGTCTGAGTGAAGGGGAGGTAACAGCACTGTTTTACTCTCAGACACACCCCTGGGGGAAAGGCAATCAGAGGGTAGATGGGGGCCAAGTGCTGGGTTTGTAAAATGCCTTGTGCTGTGGTGGTTCTCATGATCCCTTTGAGAGACACCAGTATATCTAGCATCTCCATTATCAACTATTCTAGTTTTGAGCCTTTGGTACTCTCTCTAGTTTTGGGGCCAGTGGAGTTAATTATATCAGCTTCTCTTTCATTCTTTTTGCCTTTCTGTAGATATCCACAAGGCTGAGTACTTTTTAAAGTCTCTTTCTCTAGCTATGCAACTAGAGATGGCACAGTCTCAGTAAAACTCTGAGAAAAAACTAAGTAGCTGGGTGTTACTCTTCAATCAGTTCAGCCAGTGTGTTGGCAAGCTGCTTTTTCTCATCTCATATAAACCTGGCTTCTAACATACTGGACAAGTCTGAACAACAATAAGGGACTCACCAGTAAACTGATGACAGGTGGAGGCTGTGGAATGTGAGGACTGGACTGATGTAATTTGATGATAGTTCCATCACCACTTCTTGCAGAATCCCAATGATCACACAATGTCAGGAGTTAGGTTCACAGAACCCTCTATGGCATTCCAGCTACCCACAGGGCTCTTCCCTGTAATCATGGATCTGTCAGCCACAAAAAAAAATATGGAGAGATTCCCAGGATTCCACCTGGAACATACAGGAACTAACAGCTTGGACAGGTCATCAGTGAGAGGATCTGGGGGAAGGTGGAGGAGGGGAGACTTGGAAAATAAGAAACCCTTGTATTCATTACATTCTAATGGTCATTTTTCATTCTCTCTAATTATTAAAATGATGTAAAATTAAAATGCAGTGAAATGTGCCAATCTTAACTCAATGACTGTCAAATTTTTAAAACTTTTGACTTCCCCATACTCCACAGTATCCAAAAATCCCATCAAGACATGTCATTTTTTCCATTTATCCAGAAAATTACTCCTGTAGCTTTAATTGATACTCAAACTCCAAAATATTCTCTGTTATGATTTCTATCACAAAACTTCATTTTTTCTACTTCTTGTAATTCATAAAAATGAAATAAATCAGAATACTCTCTGGTACATGTGTCATTAGCTCAAAATAATTTTTTGTTATTTATTAATGCTGCTGTGTGGATCAGCATTTCTCTCTGCTTCTATCGTTGAGTTCTATGGCATTGAATACTATATTACAGAATGTTTATCTATTCTCCTATTGGTGGATTTTACCATTGCTTCCTGTTTGAGGTATTATGAATACAGATGTTATGAATTTCCATGTACAAGTCCTTTTTATAAACATGTATTTTCATTTCCCTTGTGTGAATACATGGCAGTAGAAAAGCTTAATCAAATGGCATGTGTATGAAAATATTTTTTAAACTATTGAGGTATTATCAACATGATGTAAAATTCATAAATTTAAATATACATTTTTTTGTAAGTGCAGAGTTATGGAACCCTCACTAAGATCCAATTTTAGTACATTTCCATTACCCCCCCCCCAATTTTTCTCTTCTAATTTACTCCATCCATTGCATTTGACACAGTCATTCTTATCTGCTTGAAATCAATTAGTTTCTGGTTCAGTACATTCTCCTGTTTGCTTTTGTTTTTTTTGCTATTCATCAGAATTCACTACCCCTTCCCCTCTGTCTTTCTCTAGGTTCTCTGTTTCTTCAAATCCTTTCATTGTGTTTCCTCTGAGCTCAGTCCTTGGGCTCCTTTCCTTCTTCAGCACCATGTCCCCTTGCAGGAGCACCTTGACTTTAAACACCATCTCTACTGGCATGTACTTCCACATTTATTTGTCCATCCCATTCCTTTCCATGCAGTCCTGAGAGAGGCACAGCTGAATTAGGATGCCTCCATGTGGAAGTCTAGCATACCAACATGGGACACTGGGCTGCTTCCAGGAACCTGCTGCTCCTCAAGCTTCATATTCAGGAACTCCACCTGACAGGGGTTCTGGCAAAAACTTTGCTGCCTTTCTTGACTTCTCACTTTCCCTTCACCCCACATCCATCCCATCAGCATATCCTGTGCCCCATCATCAGAACAAGGCCCCCTTCTCTTTTCCTCCACCTTCCTTTCCTGCTCAGCACCACCTATGTCAGGAGAACTGTTGTTTCCTTCTCCCTCTTGCTTAAGTGCTTGGGAACAGGTGTACTGTGCTGTTCTGTGTATTGTGCATTTATTATTCACAGTGATCAAATATTCAATATCTTCATTACACTTTCTCTGCTTATTCTATCAGTAGTTGAGAGTTGTACAAAAAAGTCCTCAAATCTGTGACTTATTGTAATTCTGTCACTTTTCAAAAGTGATGCTATTCATTGTGTACACAATTTAAAATGCTGTTTTCAGAGCTGATGATAACACAACTCTGTGATGATACTGAGAGCCACTGAAAGTAAATTTTAGATCAGCTGTACAAGGCAGAGGACCATATAACACAGTGAATCCCATGGTGAATGATGGATTGTTTTTAACACATAAATATTATATGTATACACACACAAATATAATTCTCCTGAACTATAACAAATATACAATTCTAATACATGGTGTTAATAATAGGATGGTTTTTGGAAAAAATACATCAAATATAATCTATGGACTATAGATAGCAGTAGCAATAATATTATGATGATGTTCCTACATCATTTATAACTAATGTGTCAAAACAATGTAAGGTATTGATGGTGGGGTGATGTATTGGAATCATGTATGGTATGCCTGATTGTTTTGTTATCTCACAAATTCTTTAAAAATGCCGTGCTTTCAAGGGAATTCAAACTTTTTTATCATTATGAAAGGGCACTCAATTTCTAGTATTTTCCTTAGTATGTTTAATTTAATATTGTCCAAGTGAAATAAAATTTACTAGTTCTAAAGTTTTACATTATATTGTTTTCCACATTTTACACTTTGCTGTATGTCTTAGATGATTTTCTTATATCTGTACTGATACACTTGTTTTTAATCCACATGACAATTTTGATTGTTTAATAGGAACATTTACATTCATTAATTATAAATGTCAATTTCAAGTGTATTAAATATAATTAAATATAATTCATAAAATTCCATATAAATACTTATTTAAATATGTGATTTTTTCATGTACTATTTGTGCTTTCTGTTCTATGTTCTTTATTTCTTCCTGAATGCCTGAATGCTTTCTTTTGGATTGATTATTTTTATTTTTATTTTTTAAAATATTCTTTTATTTAATTTTTTATATATCTATATATATTTAAGATACATTTATTACATAAAAGTTACACAGAAATTACAGGAGTACCCATATGCCACCCCCCCACACACCTCCCATAACCCCCCACATACAAATCCCTCATCAGTATGTCATAACGCCTGTGATATATATACACATTTGGGGCTTTGTCATCAAGCATAGATCACAGTTCAGACCATAAACGACTCTCTCTCCCACACAGTTCTGCATGATACATGATTATACAAAATGGCCTACATCCTCCATTGCAACATCCCTCACGACCATTCCCATGTCCCCAAAAAAACCCACATTACAATTGCCCTTCCCTCTCCCAGCTACCAAAGTGCCCAGTGACCCTGGCTTCACATAATTTTGCAGTTTCTTCCATTGCATATATAGCACAAGTCTATATCAGGACACCAACAAGTCCATTCTAGTCCATACTTTTTTCCCCCAATCCCAAGGAGTCTGGGATGGTGATTTCACCTCCACCATCAAGTGAGAGGGGGCTGATATCACATGGATATGATGGAAGGGATTATCCTGCCTGCCACTGCAGGCTCTCTCCATTTCCCAGCATAGCAGTCATCCATCATCACCTCCAAACTAGGTGTCCTGGGTGAGTCCATTGAGTTGTAGCATAGGAGTTACAGGTCCACAGAGTCTCTGGAGCCAGTCGGCACATAGACAGCCCATAATCTCCAGTCTATGGAAGTACACCTAAAACTATGACATCAAATATAGGTTTGAATAGAAGAGACAGATGGACCATGTGCAGTGAAGACATATTTCGGTCAGACTCTGTCACTCTTGGAGCAAGGATTCCAAATTAGGGCCCACTAGTAAGACACCAAACTCTAGGGCTATCTGCCCTGATATAGGACATGGGTATCTCCAGAGCCCTCAGGAGGCCTTTTGTTTGGTGTGATATCCATATCGGAAGTCCAGGAGGTCCTACTGGGATTTGTATGTGTTATCTCTGGGTTGACCTCCTGACTCACTTTGAAGTCTCTTAGCCCTATGAATTCATTTGCCTTTACCTTTTCCCTGTTTTATTTGAAGACTTTTTCCAGTCATACTGCCCATTGGCATTTGTTAGTAATCCCACTTTACCAGGGAGGCTCATCCCCGGAAGTCATGTCCCATACTGGGAGGAAGGTAATACTTTCATATTCTGAGTTTGGCTTAGAGAGAGGCCACATTTGAGCTACAAGGAGGTTCTCCAGAGGCAACTCTTAGGTACCCCTTAACACTAGACTATTTCAATTTCAACAGGAATGACTCATAAGGCTAGTCATCAATAGCAAGGGCCCATCAATGGATCATCCTGCTGTGACCCAAAACTTCTTTAAAAATTAAATGATAAAATGAGGGCTGCTTGAGAGTGAGAAGAGGAAGGTGCCATGAAACAGACTGGACACCAGATATTGCACCAACAAGGCACAATTGGGGGAAAAATATACATAATATTTTTTTTTACATTTTTTGAATAGCCCAATCCTTCAATAAAATCTTGTTTTCATTTTTCTATTTTTTAAAATTTTCTAATTTTTTTATTTTTAAGTTCTCCTATATTTTAACTCTTATATTTAAATACCATTATTATTTCATTTTCCTATTCATTGCAATTGCCTTTTGAGATGGTTTCACCTGTGAAGAGGCTATGGATCACAGTAGGGTCACAATGGGGATGGGAGAGGATCATTGGGGGGATATCAAGGTTAGGGGTCTATGGGAGGAAATCCACCTGAACATACATAAAAGGCATACATAATTGTTCAAATACTCATGGAAAATGGTCATGGGGTGAAATATTACTCAGTATATGGAAGAACACTGAATTCCGATCTTGGAGAGCTCTGCCATATTTAGATTGATTATTTTTGTTCAATTTTCTTTTCTATTCATTTCGATGTTTGCACTATTTTAATACTCTTTTAGATATTAACTGAGAAATTACAATATTTTTGTTTGCCTTATCAAATCTGACATTAATTATTCATTCTTGACTTCACAAATAATGCATTTTAAAACATTTTGGATCCATTTACACACATTATGAAAGATATTATCATGTTTTAATACTTTATTGATGTTCTGACAGATATCATTACTATTACTTTATCTATTCACTATTAATTTGGTTTAATTAACAATTATTGTTTTTCAATCCATCCTGAATCTTGAACCCTCCACCTGTGATTTATTATTTCTGTCTGAAGAAGGCCTTTTTACATTTCTTTTAAAATTAGTTGCTGCTGGCAAACTTTCTCAGTTTTTACATGCCTGGAAAAGAGTTTGTTTTACATCGTCTTGAAGAACTTTCTCAGTATAGAATTCTATTTCGGCAGTTACTTTCTAATAGCAGTGTAAAGATCTCATGCCATTGCTTCTATCTTCCATTGTTGGCATTGGCACTCAATTCTTCAATTTTTAGTGCTTTATTGGTAATATTCTTATTTACTAGCTACTTTTAAGATTTTCTTTCACGTTTTCAATATGCCTACATGTGCATTTACTTTGATTTTTTCTTCTGGGTTTCACAGAGAGGAGACTCCCCTGCTCCCATTCCTTCTGCTGATCCCTACTGCCCTTGGCCTTCCATGTTGACCTTGCTGAGTAGGCTGCTTTTACCATGCCTTTTCTGGGTCCCAGGAAGAGATTCAGGTCTCCTTCATCCAATCCACTTCCACCTTCTCTGCTCTCTGGTCAACTAAAGAAGGAGAAATGCCAAGCTGAACCCTTTTGAGTTTAGGAAAGAAATGTTAAAATTCACATGCTCATAGCATTGACAACAGGGAGAACATAAGGAGCTCAATGACCCTGATAAATATTATGGGAATCCCAGAAAGACCTGTGACCACTGGCTGACAAAAATAGAAGTTAGGTTGTGAGAGACAGCACCAGGCAGTATAATCTGCATGCAGAGCACCAGAATAGAAAGAGAAAACCTCAAGAGGTACAGATGTTGAAAATTATGCATACCTCTTCAATCCCAAAAGAGAATGGTCTTTTATCAGAGCCCTAATTAAAACCATTATCACAGGTTCTGGATTTGCTAAAGAAGGACATGGATAAAGGTATGCTCAAACTTAATTAGTGTATTTCTTAATACACTAATTTCTTAATTAGTGTATTTCTTCTCCACCAAAGCAAATGTGTCCCGTCCCGCGGGAAGATCACCCGGGGCTCTGCTCCTGTGAGGAAAGAATGGTATGGGACAAGAGACACAAAGGATGACAGCAAGACAAGATTCTGATCAAGCTGCAAACGTTTATTGAAAGGGTGCAGAATATATAGCCTAACAGGAGGGGGAGTGGTTAGCAAAGACCAGTGGCAGTTATGGATGGGCTACCGCGATCGCTAGAGGAGATGGCCAATGAGATAACTAGAGCCTTTTGGCGAGTGCGGGCTTTTTTTCTCGGGCTGCCTGACTTCGGTGAAGGAGGTCAGCTTGTGGTTAGAACAGTCGCTGTTCTTTCAGCACCACCGGCCATACTGAATAGCGGTTGCTGTTCTTTCAGCACCACCGGCCATGATCTATCGGCAACATGGCTATCGGAAAACTGCGGCAAGCGTCCCCAACATCTCCTCCTTTTCTTTTTATTTAGAATGAGGAGGAGAGAAGCTCAAGTAAGCATTCTCCTGGCATTAACCAGCTGGGGGAAGTAGAGGCCTCATTCCCCAAGTTGTTAGTGGCTCAGTTTTTTGGGGAGGGGATTTTTGCTGAGCAAACCCCTATGCTAATGAGGCATGCTTCTCAAGGAGCT
>PVKH010049986.1:0-10066 GCA_004027955.1 Chaetophractus vellerosus | reverse complement strand
TTAGACTTTAGCTCATCCCTTTCTTTTTTAACTGTATCCAGAGTATCTAAAAGGAGCCAGCCAACATCATTATACTTTTTTATGCTGCAAAATTCTGTTAAAGTATTAAAAACACTGTCAGCCAGATCCTTGCTTCTTATAAGCGAGGAAGTAGGGGAATCCAGTGAGGCTATATTGTGTATCTCTATTGCCAGCTCACACCATGGACTCTTAGCAACCTCTTCATTATTGGAAAGGGAGTCATCAGTACCCTTGAGTCCTGTTAGTGTAGAGAACCACCTCAGATATCCCATGTTTAAGACTCTGTTCCTCAAGAACCACTCCCGGTACCAGCTGTTCTAGTCAGGGTTCTCTCGGGAAACAGAATCAACATGAGATCTCTGTTAAAAATATAAGATTTTATAAGAGTCTCTCACGTGACCCTGGGGATACACAAGTCCAGGTTCCACCGGCAGGCTGCAAGCCAGGGGCTCTGATGAAAGACTGATGAAGGGTCCTCGATGAGTTTGCTCCAATGAAAGAATGATGAAGGGTCCTCGATGAGTTCCTGGGAGAAGTTCGCTGTCAAACAACGAGCTGAAAAATTCTCCCCGAATGTTGAAATCAGTTCCCTTTTATAAGCAGTCAACTGAATGGATAACAGTGTCATCCATTCTTCATCCAATCTTGCTGATTGATGCAGATGCAATTAGCCCCAGGCTTGCTGGACCCAACAGCTGGGCACAATTACCTGGCCAAGTTGACACATTATCCTAGCCATCACATCAGGGGATTTAACATGGGGGTGGAAATGGTGTAAAAGATAGCCACCAACTTATCTTCTGAAAATGTTGTATTGGGGAACATGTACATGAAAGTACAAGGTCCAAAAAAGATAATGGCCACAGCAGTGTGGGGGACAAAGTTAGGCAGAGCTTTGCACCTCCCCTCCACTGACTGCCTTCTCAGGAACATCAGAATAACATTATAGGAGATTAGCAATATAACAAAGCACCCCAGAGAGATGGTCCCAATGTTGGCTGTCATGACAACTCCAACAACATATGTGTCTGTATAGGCAAGTTTCAGCACAGGGTGGATGTCACAAAAGTAGTGATCAAACTCTTTGAGTATGCAAAAGAGTAGCTGGACCAATAGAGGTACCTGGATAATGTAGTGTAAGAATCCACCCATCCAGGTGTCCAGTAACATTTTATTGCATCTGTCCTGGTCCATAACAGTCATATAGTGTAGGGGTTTACAGGTAGCCACATAATGATCAGAGGCCATTACGGTAAAAATGAAGATCTCAGTACATTCAAAGAAATGTACCCCTAAGAGTTGCAACATACACCTCACATAGGAGATAGCTTTATACTTGGCTAATAATAAAAAATCATCTTGGGAACTGTCAGTGAAGAGTAACAAATGACCACAATGGACAAATAGTTGAGAAAAATATATATAGGAGACTTGAAAGATTGCCAGTACAAACTGTCAGCATGATGAGGTTTCCTAGAAGAATGACTGTGTAGAAGAAAGAAAACACCATGAAACAAACTTTTTCAACCTCTGGGTTCTGAGAAAGGCCCCAGAAAATGAAATGAGTTAGGTTGTTTATTTTTTGCATGGAATGCACCCAGCAAGGCAACTTCCCAAGAAACAAATTAACTGAAAGAAAAACATAGGAAGGACCAGCAGCATTTTTTTTTCTGATGCAGAACCAAGAGATATTCAAAGTAGTTGATAATGAAAAATTTGTTCTTACTGCTGCTTGGCAGGAATGCTCAAAGAATCTGAAAGGCCTTTATTCTGATCATTTTATCTCCATGTGTCAGTCAATTCATTCACTTCAGATGAGAAAACAAGGTCCGGAGAAATAAAGCAAATCCTCTGTGAGCCTCCCCCCTTTTTTGAAGATTCATTCATCTGTTATTTCCTCTAAAAATTTATTTAGTTTGTATTTTATATAAGGCACTAAGCCTACTTCTAAAACAAATTTGTGTTCTGGAATATGGTAATATTTCTATATAAGACAATGTTCACCTCTTGTTTGACACCAAAAAGAAACAAATGCTCACAATTTGCCTTCTGAATACAGCCATGCCTGGTCATTGCATTCGTTGAGACTTGACTACTGCAGGTTCTCCTAATTATGAAACTCAGATCTTTTTTATATATCAGATTGTGCTCTCCTACTTGATTTCAAGCTTTTTACAGTCAGGAGGTGGTATAGTATAGTAAAAGAGGACCAAAATTAAGCAAACTAAACTTATACAAACCTGATTAGCTGGACTGTTATCTTGGTTGAATAATTTAAATCCATGGGCTTCTGTTTGTGCCTTTGTGAAATGAGAGAGCTTTACTTTTGCTATTGTCTCTATATTTCTAAGAGTTATTTCTATCATGATATTAAATCACTTGTCAGCTTGTAAGAGCCCCACAATTCTCAAAAAAAGGTAGAGATAAGGGAAGATAAAGTAATAAAAGAAAACTTTTGGAGACAAAACAAAATCTGTTAGATTTGAAAGGTGGGAAAGTGAAGTCTCAGATAACTTCTCCATCTTCAAATAAAGAGGGCTCGTGGACTCCCCAGGCATTACTTTGCCTTGGTTTTTCAATAATTTGTCTGTTGTCTAAAAAAAAGAAAAAAGAAAAAAGAAAGAAAAAGGAGAACCCTAATTTTTTATCTCAGCACTCCATGCATTCTCTTAACCATTCAAGTTTCACATTAGCTTATATTAGTCTCCCAGTTCAGATGAATTAAATATTTCTAGAATATCTTGTAACTGAAAAATAATTAAGATGAATCTAGGAAAATTCACTGGTAGTATTTCAGGTTCTTCTATTGGAGTCACAGGAGTGTATGGATGAGAATATTTTGTGGAATAGTTTTTTTCATTAAAAGGGCTTTCATAGTGTTTCCTCAAATCAAACTATGGATGTAAATGTTTCCTCTAATTATACAGTAGGCTCTGATTACACAGTATCTTAGATAATCAATAGAGGTTTTTTTTTGAGGGTACATCTCCTCAACATCCCTGTCAAATTTAGTTTCTACAGCTATGAATTCTGTGCTCTCAGCTACCAATTTGCAGCAACACTATGCCTTCAACTTCCAGCTTTGAGAAAACTGTGTAGCTGTATGTCCTCAGGTCTGTAAATTAGAGTAGGTGGATTAGACATTACAGGTATGCCTCCACTTATGCAATGAAAAATAATAATAAGTACTATAATGATAGCATAATAATTATTTAGATGTAGAGTTCAAGCATATCACTCTGCTTTTACAGGCTGAAACCCCTCTGAATTTTCCTTCTGAATACACTATTCCCCACTGAGCAAGAGCCCTTCATTTTAGTGGAGCTCAAATTATAGCAATTCAATACCTGTGAATTTTGCTGTTTAAATTTCATCCAGCAGAAACTGGGCATTTATGTACAAGGTTTAATTGTTTCACCATTGTCCATACCACAAGGTAGGTCGTAGAGTAGCCCTGGTCCTTGAATCAAGGTCCAATTCAAGAGATTCCTTCCTCATATTTCTGGCCACCTCACTTTCCTCTGAAATGGTAAAGTTTATAATTGGAATTTTTTAATTCACTTTCATGTTATTCTATCTCATAGTCATAAATAAATACACTTTATCTTACCAGCATACTCTTCAATTTAATCTCCCCTTATTTTTTAGAATAATGTCTTGCAAATTAGTATTACACATATTCAAAGTATAGCAATTTAATTTAATTCACTTTTTCCATAAAATTTCTGTATAAATAAATTAGTTTGTAGAAGAAAATGTCTCACCAGTATATTCCAGGGCTTCAGTTTTGATGTATTTTTCTGTCTCTTCTTGAGATAATTTGAAAGCAGCTAACCAAAATAAAGTAGGAATGGCATGTAAAGAATTGCTGTGTGAATAGTGTGTCTCTGACTCCACAAACTCAGTGGCTGATAGGACTCAGCCCTTTTAGATCCCCCCTCTGTCTCTCACTGAGATCTACATTTCACAGGATCTTTCACAATAAATGTCCTTTTCTCTGCTTCTTGAAGATCTATTTAAGGAGAATGATACAAAATGATAATGACCTCAGGGAAAGCCTTTCCCCAAAGTCTCCCTCCATAGGTAGAACTATATCAAAGACTAAAATGATGTGGTTATTTTTTGTTTTTGCTTCTTTAAAAAACAAAAATTTACCTGTTTGTGAAATTTAAAATCCAATCAATTCTCATATTAAGTGCTTTAACACTAATCTAAAACATTTCAATAAATGTGATTTATGCGATTGTTTTATGTTGTATGTCTTATGAGTTCAGGTAAAATCACAACCTCTTATTTGGAGATAGTTAGGTAATTAATTTGAAGTTTTCCACTCCTTTAAAATTTTCTATTTGATTTTAAAATAGTGAATTCAGTAGGGCTACTGGGATTCACTGCTTTTCGTCTCAGTTGTGTCTCTGCTGATTTCTTGAGAAAGAAACAGGAATGTTTCTTTCTAACCTATACTTATGATTAATTGTAGTATAAGCTTTCATTCCTCCTTTTACTTTTTGAGAGTAATTATTAAGGTTGTGCTTTTTCTTCCCTCTTTCCCCCTTATTCTTGCATTTCTTCCTTTCCCTTTCCTAACCTTATCTCCTCTTTTTCCTCTGTCATACAATGCTAAAACCTTAACAAAAATGAGATGTTGTTTACTCTGAATCACTGAGGGTAGGAGAGAAAATGAGTAAAAGCTAAAGGGCAGAAAGTGAAGGAGAAGTTTGTAGTAAGGTAGTAGAAACACTCAATATGATTTAGTGTGTTAGTTTCTTATTGCTGCTATAATAAATTACTACAAACTTAGTGGTTTAAAACAAAACAAATTGGTTATCTCATAGCTCTGGAGGTCAGAAGCCCAAAATGTGTCTCACTGGGCTAAAAATCAAGGAGTTAGCAGGGTCGTGTTCCCTTCTGAAGACTGGAGAGAATACGTTTCCTTGTTTTCTCCAGGTTCTAGAGGCCACCTGTGTTCCTTGGCTCATAGCCCATTCCTACAGCTCCAAAGCCCATAGCATAGCACCTTTAAATTTCTCCCTGATTCTGGCCTCTGTTTTTGCCTTCCTCTTCCCCTTTAAAGAACTATTATGATTACAGTGGGGCCTCATAGATAATCCAGGATAATCTCCATACTTTGAAGTCAGCTGATTAGCACTCTTAATTTCCCCTTGTAGTGTAACACAGCACATTCACACTTTCCCAGGATTGGGACATGGACATCTTTCTAGTTACTAATCTGTTTACTACATTTAGTTAGTTGACTGGGTGGCAAATTCAGCCTGTCTTCTTTTTATCCACATTGCAAAATGTAATTTAAGATCTAGGAGATTTTTAAAAATGTTTTGGATGAAAGCTAGATCCTATATGCAATAATTGACTATTCATGTTCATGTATTATATACACTGGTAGGAATATGGGCAAGGGAGGGATATCAGATGAGAATAATCTTCTCAAGTATAGAAAAAAGTCACTTGCCATTTGCTTATGTGGAAAATATGTATTTTCTAATAATATTGAGTCTTACTAGAAGGGAAATGCCCTGTCAGGAACTTTAAAAGTATAGGTTATACAATTACATCTTTCAGAACCTAAAATAAATCTAGATAAGACTTATTTATAGTAAAACCCATGCAATATTTTTGGTGTTCTTGAAAACCATTTACAAAACCAATAACTTCAGTAGTTATTATTATGAAAATTTCCACAAAGGTGTTATGTATAAAAATGAAATAAAAGAGAAGAAAAAGAGAAACTACAACATTTAGATATATATATTTAAAAGAATTGACGTCTAAATTGTTGAATGTAGCTAAAGCCTTTTTATGAAAAGTTATCATCATCTGTATCAACATTCTAATCAAAGCTTTCAGGTTTAAAATAATATTTCTCAGTTTAATTTTTTTTTCATATAGAAAATATTCTGGGTATATTTAATAATATTTGTATAGCACATTATGGGAAATTTTAAGGGATTTGAGGGTATCCAAAGGTGACAATCAAAAGGTTTACTTTATGCTATATAATGAAGTTTTATAAAATTTTAAATTAAGTCTTTTCAAACATGGTAAATAAGAAACTGAGTTTGTTCAGTGAAAATACCTTTTAATATAAGTTTTTATAGCTAATATATTTACTGTGATAACATGGAGTTATGTACCCCAGTAAAACATGTCCTTCAGCTTAAAATATTTCTTTGGGTAGGCATGAACTCTTGTAAATAGGAATTATTGATGAGGCTTTATAGGGAAATTTACAAAGACAGAAAGTGAAAAGGAGCAGCAGAAGTCTGGAAGTCAAAGGAAAGAGATAGAGAAAGGAGTAGTAAGGAGAGGCTGTCATGTGTATTGTCATGTGACAGAGAAACCAAGGACCAAGGATCCCAGCATTCAGGCCCAGAATGCCACCATACACAGGAAGAAAGCATCATCATGATGTCACCTTGATTGTGAGCTTCTCTTAGCCTCAAAACTGTGAGCCAATACATTCCTGTTGTCTAAGACAAGCCATTAAATGGTTTTTGACTTTGCAGCCAAGAAACCAAAGCCCTTACCATCATTTTATAACTTTTTATTTTGACATAATTTCATCCATACATAACCATTGCAAGGATATTACCAGGAACTTCTGTACCATCCTTTACTCAGATTCAGCAATATTCTATACTTGGTTCAACTTTTTTCTTTTTAGATCTTCCTCCTTCCCTCCCTACCTCCTTCCTTTTCTTCCTTCCTTCCTTCCTTCCTTCCTTCCTTCCTTCCTTCCTTCCTTCCTTCCTTCCTTCCTTCCTTCCTTCCTTTCTTCTTTCTTTCTTTCCATTTATAAATATAGATATACTTTTTTTCTGAAGCTTTTGAGGGTAAATTGGTAGCATTGTTCTCTTTTACCCATAAATGTTCCCTGGTATGTTTACTCAAGTATAAAACATTCTTTTGCATAACCACAGTAAAATTATTTTTTAAGGGAGAATTTTATATTGATGTAATATTATCTAACTCAGCCCAAATTCAAATTTCATGAATAGTCACAATGATGTTCTTTTTAGCTTTTTTCCCTGAATTAAGGATCAAATCCAAGATCACACATTGCAGTTTATCATTTCTCTTTTGCCACCTTTAATCTTGTATAGTTCCCAGTTAGTTTTTGGCTTTAATGGCTTTGTTAATTCTCAAGCATATAGGCCAGTTCCTTTGCAGATTAACCCTTAATTTGGGTCTGTATTTGTTTCCTTATGATCAAATTCAGGTTATGCATTTTTGCATGGAATAATATAGAGGTGATGCTGCATGTCTATTAATAGTATAATGACAACAAAAAGAATTGAACATATATTAGAAACTCTATTTGTTTTCCTAAAATGAAAGGATAATTACAATTTATAGTTTCTTTTTTAGATAAATAATTTTTGGAGAGAGCGGTCACTTCAAACCTCAGCATTCATGGATTTAGGGTCCCAGAATTTTCTTTAAAAGTGACTTAATTTTCCCAGGTTTAATTTCACTATAAGTACTTTTGAACCATGCAGAACATTCCAAGTGTTCTTCCCCCAAATTGGTTCTTCTTATCCTGTTATCCTACCTATATTTTTCATTTATATTTTAGTTTTTTAATCCCTCACTATTTCCTACTTTCACTTATTCATCTGGAATGCAAATGACCATGAAAAGTTGTATAGTATGTGTATGTATGTGTTGTTGCTATGGAAGGGTAGATTAGATAAGTTTATGACAGGCTGATACATTTTCAAGGTCTATTTTATATAGTTCCTTCCTCATCTGTGATTCCAGTGTAGACACTGCACTTCTCAATCTCACAGGAAGCAAAAAAAGTGAGAACTCAGAAAACTAGTGGCATTTTACTGAGTTTATTATTACATCTTTTTTCACAGGAGGACATGTTATTGCTAGGTTTTGTGCAATTAAAGAATTAGAAATAGCATTAGAAATTAAATCAAACTTGTAATGGTCAATAAAGATGTATTATTCTTTATTACACTGAAACAAATGAATATAATAGCTCATTATACAACCTATGACAGATACAGCTAAGGTGCTGCTATTAATCTGATCTGCCCTTTAGTGGACCAACTTACCTTTAGCAATTCTAATTGGGTGTCTATAAAACCCCTCTATTAGGACAGCTCAACTAGAGAGAAGAAGTAGCTTCTTGACATTGGAGACAAATGTCACAGGCATTTTCAAAATTTCAATTGTAATTTCATTCAATTCATTGACACATCTTTAAATTAAACAATATCATACCATTAATTGGCTTCAAAACAGATTCTTCCTTTCTGCCTTTCATTCTCATAAAATATATTGTTTCTATGATGTATTTTTATATTATATTTATTCTTGATGATATATTTTTTTGCTTTCCAAACTTAGTTTCAGCATTCTATTGCTTCAGCTCTTATACACCAATCATAGTGACTATCTCAAAGTCCTTTATAATATTATATTGAAGGCATATCATAAATAATTTCCTAGTTACCTTAATACAAACATCAAGTAAGAAAAGAAATAGTTTATAATATAAGTACACTTTAAAAAATACCTGATTCAAATACATAGAATTTTATAAAGACAAACTTGTGATAAAATTGAATAGGCCATCTTTTTATAGTGTTACTGTGCCCTGCATGCATTTCAGAGGAAGTGGATATCTAATTGGAAATGTGTTATACATGAAAAGGATTTATTTAATTTATTTTTATATACTAATATTCTTGAAAGCCTGTTATTGAGTAAAAATCATTCTTCTTAATAAATCAGAGTACAGATTCAGAGTTGGGAAATAAAGTTTATGGTCAGCAATGGCAAAAAGGAGCTCTCAGGAAGAGTAAGATATACTGATGTCAGGAAAGCCACCAGGGTGAGGTCAGAGCAAAGAAGAAAAGGAAGCAATTCAGGTGCATTCAATAAAAGGGTCAGGCTTATAACTTAGATATAGTGTGTCCTGAAAGGGAAAAATATAGAGAAAGGAAGGATCTTGGGTCATAATTATTTTTATTAATGTAACACTCATCTTTCTCTGATACAAAAAAATGGGCATTTAACTTGTCTGTGAACTAAAAAATATCAACCCTTGACCTTACATATAATTGCATGGTCTTCCCACAATAATAAGATACTATCATATTTGATGTTTATATTAAGTAATTGGAACCTCAAATCATCCTTTGACATCTGAGGTAATTTTAATACTCCATAAGTATTTCATGGCATTTTTCATTTCTGCATTTCTTAGTGTCTACATGAGTGGGTTGAGAAAGGGTGTTCCAATGGCATAAAATATTGTCACCATCTTGTGAATGGGGAAAGTAGTTGTGGGACATGTATTCATGAATGTACATGGGCCAAAGAATAAGATAAGCACAATGATGTGAGAGATACAAGTTGAGAAGGCTTTTTTCCTCCCTTCTGCACTGTGATTTCATAGAGAGTGTAAGATTACAATGTATGAGTTCATCATAATCATGAAACTGCTTGAGCATACGGCCCCACTATTAAACATCAGCAGTAGGTTGATTACATAAGTGTCCATACAGGCAAGTTTCAACAAGGTCTGTAAATTGCAGCAAAAATGATGAATCAAATTGGGTCCACAGAAAGACAATCTTGGGGCCAGGACAACCTGAGCTGTAGAATGAATGCAAGATCCTATCCAGACAAAAATAATCAAAATGATGCAGACCTGCCAGCTCATGGTGGTTGGGTAATGTAAGGGCTTACAGATGGCCACATATTGATCAACAACCATGAGGATAAGAACAAAGAGCTCTATGCAGTCAAATATATGTAGTGCAAAGACTTGTGTCAAGCATTCATTGTAGGATGTATTTTTATTTGCAGAGGTAGCGTCCACAATTAGCCAGGGGGCTGTGGAAGTTGAAAAGCAGATATCAGCAAAAGACAAGAAAAATAGGAAGAAGTACATGGGGCTTCCAAGTGTCCAATT
The DNA here is from genome assembly GCA_004027955.1 of Chaetophractus vellerosus. NCBI lineage: Eukaryota > Metazoa > Chordata > Mammalia > Cingulata > Chlamyphoridae > Chaetophractus > Chaetophractus vellerosus. The sequence goes on along the minus strand of PVKH010049986.1, from coordinate 93 downwards.
GAACTTGATTGTCACAATAATGAGCAATTTCTCCACCACAATGCCCACCTAGAAAATTAAGAAGATTACAAACACCATTTTCTGCCTCAAATG
>PVKH010049985.1:0-10042 GCA_004027955.1 Chaetophractus vellerosus | reverse complement strand
GGGAAGAATAAGATCCTTGAGTATTTATAAGATAATTAAAAAAAATTCTTTGCTCAGTATGCCAACATACTGGTCTTCTTCATTGGTGTTTTCTTGATTTTTATCTTCTTCCTTTGGATGGGCCATCATTTCATGTTTCTTTGTCTTGTACTCTATTGTTGCACAATGTACATTTTAATATTTTAAAATGTTGATTCTGGGATTTATTCCCTGAGATGTCTGTTTCTTGATTTTATAATAAGCTATTGATAAGTCAGAGATTTTTTTGAGTTTAAGTCCACCTATTTGGAAGGTCCGCTCAAGGTGACTATAGAATGTAGGTTCCTCCTTGTATTTTCTGTGCCTGTGCCTTGTCTTGGGCTTGTGCTTGTTAGTTGTTTTGGAGTTTTCCTGTTTATAGGAGTTTAAATGCCCCCTCTATTTTCTAGGAGACAGACCTCCCTCTCCCAGGTGTTTAAAGCAGGCAAACTTTTGCCCCAGACTATCTGCCTCTATAGTTTCTTATACTCCTTTTGTCTCAAGCTGCTTTCACCTGGGGGCAAATCATGAATAAGTGTGTGCACACCATAGGGGAGTTTCCCAAGTCAGTTTTTCCTCGCTTTAATAGGTCCGGGTGACCATGAATAAAATAGTGCCCTGGGATGGGGATCAGGAGAGTCACCAAGCGCTTCTTCCACAGCTATCCAAAGCTGAGCTTTCTTGGCCTTCCCAGCAGTCCTTCATATAGCCGAACCCCACAGTCCCAAAGAAGCATAACATATTTAAGTCTTTTCTGCTACTGCCTTTGTCTGGGGAAAGTCGGAACAGTGGCTGCTCCAGTAATCTAAAGTTGCTAATCAAAAGCTGTAATCAGTGATTGGCCATGCTCACCCCTCGTCTTGGGAAAGAGGATTTTTATGTCCTTTTTTGTCACCAGCGAGCTAGCTGGAGGCTGAACCCCTTTGTGGCCTTCTACAAGAGTGGGGGGTGGGCATTGGTAACCACTGCTCAGAGAGAGCCATTTACTGGTCATTGGTGTAATTTACCATCCTCTTCCTTCGAGGCTGTACAGTATTCTACTTGGCTCTGGAATTTTAAAATAATTGTTTCAGACAGCTCCTAATTGTTTCATAATTGTGCTGTTGGAAGGACTGAATCCTGGAACTCTCTACTCTGTAATCTTCCCACAATCCTTTCTCTCTCTAGATCATTTATGATGTAACACAATGAGAGAGAGCGAGAGCAAGAGAGAGACAAAGAGACGAGAATGGTTATTGCTTCTGCTCAATGCTTAAAACACTCAATTAGGTTTTATTTCCCTTTGAATTAAACCTAAGAGAGATGCTTTCTGTAGCTCTCTCAGCAGGTGAACTATCTGGCCATATCACTGTCTTTGGTCCTGGAAATTATGAGTAGTGTTGGGCTGCAAGCATTTATGCATGAATGCATTCATTTATTCATTATTTGTTGACTACCTATTATGGTTTCATCTCCACTATAGCTCTATGGAAGGCAAACATGATTCAATTCATCTCAACCTGCCAAGGCTATATATAGATTAGAGTTACCTAATAACAACAATAGATGGATAATGCAGACAATAAATGCAGGGGGAGAAAATTTTATTTCCTAGCAATGGCATCTGGAATGAACTTTGAAGAATAGGTAAGTGGAAAAGTTTTTGTGATGACCCTTCCAGACACATCAGTGGATCTTTTACTAGAGAATTTCCCTCAAATACGTCCCCCCCCCCATGTTGCCCTTTTGGATAAATGGCTCCATCATGTAACTGGTTACCAAAGTGAGAAATGACCTTTCCATTCTTTGAACAATCACCAGATTGGGTTGACTCTCTGTCCTTTCAATAATTCCCTCTGTTTGTATCCATGTTGTCAGTGCCTTTCTTCTGGCTCTCCACTGTCACAGTAATTTTTCTAAAACAGATAACTGGTATGTCATTGTACTACTTAAAATTCTTCAAGAACCATTGCTTTTCTTTCTGTTTGTTTTGTTTGTTTGTTTGTTTGTGTGTATGTATGTGTGTGTGTTTTAACTATTTCCTTTTAAATAAAATGGAAATTGAGCTCAATATACATTATGCTTCACTCTGGGACATATAACCTCCACTCAGCTCTAAGAACCCACTTACAGTTTCCCAAATATGCTGCACCTTCCCTCACCTCTGTGTATTTACAACACCATCCTGCTAGGTCTAGATTATTATTATTCACATTTTAAAATTCATCTCAAATATTATTTCTTCTTGGAATACTTTTCTAATCCTCTCTGGCTTAGTTATCTTTGTTTTGTGTTCTAAGGACACTTAATATTTCCTGTTATAGTAGACCTTTTATACTGTCTTTCCCATTGCTCTCCATTTGTAAATTCTTAATTTTATATCTCTGTATTTTTGTTACCCACCACACTACATGTTACATACCAGGTCTCCTCCTTAGAGAAGACTTTACCTGCCACTCTAACGAATTCTGCACCCTACCCCAGTTTTTCTGTCACATTATCCTGTTTTGTGATCTTCATAGCATCTTATCTTTTATTATTGTTTAAATGAACTGGACTTGGTGAGGTGCAATTATGGAATGGTATTACTTTTCTCTTTTCACAATCCATGGACACACTCTGTAGGTTCTTCCTTCCCTGTCTCAGGGTGATTCCTCAGACAGCTTTCATAGCTTTTCTCATCTCACCTAGGTATTAAAACAGTCTCATTTTTAGTTGTCAAAAGTTCACATATATCTGAACTTAAACTTTAATCTCTCATCCAATTAAAAGATTTTACACTTTCCCTCAACTCAGTCCTGATGTAGGCTGAGAAATGTGTCCTATGAGGAAATAGGATGGGAGTGAGTATCTTCCCTTTCACCATCTCTCTTTACTTTGCTATCATTCTTTCCCTTCCCTTCTCAATATGCAGTGTTGCTTTTTTAGGCCTGCAACTGGGGCATTTGGAGTGCTCTTTTGCCTGTAAAATAGGATATGTCTTGGAGATGTCTTAAACCTGGCTCTTTCTCTGATGTATATGTTCCACAGTGGTTTCCAGAGTTACCTCTTGGGACTTAGCTTCATTTGCCCATGGTTGTAGCTGGTGCGATGGCCCACAGTTTGGTGATTGTCTTTTCTCTATCATCTTTCCTCATTTCCCTACCAGAGTTTTCTGCACTTTGAAAACAAACTACATACTAAAAGTTTTGCCTCATGATCTTTCATTAGGAAAAAGATTGACAACCTTTTTCTGTTAAAGAACAAATAGTAAATATTTTAGGCTTTGTGGGCCATGTTATCTCTGTTGCAACCACTCATCTCTGCCATTAGAGCGTTTGCTGGTTTGAAGCTGTATATACCCCCAGAAAAAACACGTTCTTAAAATCACTCCATTCCTGTGGATGTAAATCCATTGTAAGTAGGACCTTTTGATGAGGTTACTTCAGTTAAAGTGTGTCCCAACTCAATCAGGATGGGTCTTAATTCCATTGCTGGAGGACTTTAAAAGAGAATTAAATTCAGTCAGAGGAAAAAGAAAATCACAGGAAACAAGAAGTGGAAACAGAATCCAGGACAGAAGGAAGAGACCAGGAGACATTGCCATGTGCCTTGCCCTGTGGCAGAGGAGCCAAGGATCACCTGCAGCTGGTCTTCGGGAGCATTGTCTTGATGATGGCCTGATTTGGACATTTTCATGACCTCAAAACTGTAAGCTAATAAATTCCCATTGTTTAAGCCAACCCATTGGTATTTGCTTGAAATGGCCTAGGAAACTAAAATAGAGCCCAAATGTAGCCATATATTATACGTAAATGAATGAATATGCCTGTGTTTGAAATTGTGAGAAATGTGATAAAACCACTCACTATAATAAGGAATTTTTCCATTTCTTTTTGTATGGCTAGAAATATTTGCTTTATATATAGTGTTATTTTATTGGGCCCACTGAGGTTTAAAACTGTAATATCTTTCTGTTGAACTGAACCTCTATTCAAAACGTAGCAACCCTATCTATCCCTAATGTACTTTCTGTCTTAAAATATGCGTTAACTGATATTTAAATAATGACCCCAGAATTATTGTGGCTAGTATTTTCATAATATATAAAAATAATTTTCTATTTTTTTACATTCAGGTTTTCCATATCTTTATGTATTGTGTATGCATCCTGCACATGGCATATAGCTTTATTAAAAAAAAATATATATATATATTTGACATTTTCTCTCTTTTACTTGGGAAGGTTATTTCTTTTCATTTAATTTTATTATTGAAATATTTGAGCAAGTTTCAAAATTGATTTCCATTTTCTTCTACTTCCTTATGTTTCTTTTTTCTGCTTTCTTGCTTTTATTATCTTTTGACAGACTGAATTTTTGTTTGCTATATTCCATTTGCCCTCTTTGGTTTCAAAATCATACATTCCATTTCTCTTATTTTGATAGTTATTCTTGAAATATTGTCATAAATACCTGAGTCTAAATATTATATTATAATCTGTCTCCCAATGGAAACACGGATCATAGAATACATAGATTTTGAGCATCCTCTCCTGACAAATATGCTACTGGCCCTTTGTTAACCATGCAAATTAGAGATTGTTGTTTTAAATTCTTTACATTTAGACAGTGTTTATTAAGAATTATGTACATGTTTACCAATTACTTGTTCATCATTCCATCTTGCATCTTACACTTCTTTCTGGGTCACTTTCCTTCTTCCTGGAGTACATTTTGGTAGCTCTTTATTGTAGATTTGTTGATAGCAAATACTCAGTTTTTGATTATGGTATTCTAAAAAATAATTTTGTAGGATCACAATTCTAGATCTACTGTTGTTTTCAATATTCATTTGTCTTCTGATCTTGAGCAAATAGTTTAGTCTTTCTAAGATTTAATTTTCATAATATGTTGAACAAAACTTACCATGTGGTTCACTCTGGGTGGACCTAGACAAAGTATTTGCTGAAACCCAGGCCTCCCCTTCTGTCAGTGGGAATGGCTGCACCTGGATCATTGTCTCTCTTTCCATGAGAGGTGAGGCTGGTATAATCCACAGGCCTCAAGGTTTCCAGGGTCTGGGAGCTGGCTTTCCAAGCAACTTAAAAGTGGCACTCAAAACCAGATTGCCTGTCATGATACAGTCTGATTATTTTCCCCTGACACAACTGCTAAATCATACCTATGCTGTTAAATGGGCTGTGGATGGTTCCTCCATTAGAAAATCATACTGTGAGTCCAGCAGAGAATCATGCCTGGCATGCTTCACATGTTTATGTTTTCCCTTTCCCTAATAAAACCTAATGCTTGCCCATGCTGTGTTATTTTGCAGAACTCATTTCAAACCATAGTACATGACAGGTAGTCTACCTGCCACAAGAGTGTCCTCATTTGTATCAAAATAGTACCAAACCCATATTGTTACTGTGAAGATTAAATGGCATAATACATATTAAGTATCTGGTACACAGAAAAAATACAACAGCTGTTGGGTGATATTTTTGTTATGAAAAGTATGAAGAAGTGCCCTTTGCCTTTACTGACTCTTCTATAAAGTTTTTCTCCTTTAATAATATATGGGGGGCCGGCTGTAGCCCAGTTGGTAGGGCGCTGGTTTACCACATAGGAGGCCCCGGGTTCGGTTCCCAGGGCCTCCTCGAGCGGGCAGACTGCCTTGAGAAGGCAAGCTGCCGTGGGCAGGGCAAAGCTGTCGCGAGCAGGGCAAGCCCCCGTGAGCAGGAAGGCCGCCGCGTGGTGAGCTGACTCGGCGGGACCCCCGCACTGGGGGGCGGGGGGGACAAGCAGACATGGAAGAACACAAGAATGAACACAGCAAGAACAAGCAGAAAGGGGGGGGATATATGATAAATAAAAAATAAATCTAAAAAAAATAATAATATATGGGCAATCCAGAAAAGGTGTAATTTTTCTCCCCATCCATCCATATGTTGTCTACAAACAATCACTGGCTTCTTAGAATAAAATGTAAGAGCAGCAATAGTCCTTAGACAACAGTTTTTGCTATCGCTTAACTGAAAACACTTGCTTAAAAATTAATCCCGTCTTTGCTATCAATTATGAAGAGCTTTAATAAACATAAAATGTGTAATGATTGTTTATTGTTTTTCATTTGAGACAGTGAACCCACATCAAAAGAGCAGAAAGGATCTGAAATTAATTAGCAATTGATCATGACAGCATGACATACTATACAATTTACACAACACCTGCCCTGATTATTTTTGAATCCATGAAGGAGAACAAGCATAGCAAACTGGCATTTGACAAACAAGCATCCTAATTAAAAGGCTATTAGGGATAGCAAATGGAATAGAAGTGAATCAGGAAAAATATTGTTTGCTAAAGTAGACAGATTATAAATACAAAGCAAAAATGCTGGTGCATAAAATTACTTTATCTTTCCAATATATATCCTAGGCATAGCTTTTGGCAGAGCAAATTTGCCTGTTCTTTTTAGTTGCTTGGGGTACTTACAGAAGACCAGAGCCTATCTCTGTTTTCAATAAATTTACAGTATATTAGGGAAGAATGACAGAATATTAAACAATTAACATAAATAAAGAAGTTACATGAATAACTGGAGTTGTTCTGGAAAAGTTTCACATGAGTGATGGGCCTTAAGCTGCTTTTTAAAGTATAGGAAGGAAATAAATATAAAGTGGATGGTGACTGCATATTAGAGTCATTGAGCTGTATTGCAATAAAGCTCTTAATTCTGAAACTTTGCTCTAGAACTTCTAAGGAATTTCTGCTAAAGAAGTGGCAATTTTTAAAGTTTATATATTATAGTAGGTGAAGAAAAATCCAGATATCCACTAATATTGTATGTAATACCAGAAGTTTGCATCCTGTTTAGCTTTTTGGACCATGTCCTTTTTTGATCAGTGTTCCATGCTCAGACTTCTTCCATATTTATATTTCCTAAAACATCTTTGGTCAAACATGCCCTTGAGTGGAGGTCAGGAACTGAGACTCAGAAAAACTTGAGGAACATTGGGAGTCTTTTGTTTCTTATATTAGCAATAGAACAAAGAAAGAAAGAATAGATGGGCTGCTTGATATCAATGGTATAATTCTGATTAATAATAAAGAAAATAAACACTGCTTTTCTTCTTTGTTTTCTATCAAGAGGAATTATTTTTTGAAAGAGCATTCTTTAGTGAGACATGATCTAGCCTATGCTTGAACAAGTCCATTGATGGTAAGCTCATCCCCTCTTTAAGTGGTTCTTTCATCTTTTCAGAAAAAAAAATTGTAGAAGAAGGCAGTGAATGAGGCTGAACAAGTGTGAGAATGTAAACAAGAGTAGGCTATGCTGGTAGGGAAGAAACAGGCAAACTGTTATCTTTTTCTTAAAAGGGTGAGAATGCGGAGTTCATGACCACTGGCTTTGGAAGCTAATGTTAATCTTAAACAAGAATCTAGAATAAATTATCACAAATATTTGCCATGAAATTAAATGTATGCTTCTAAACTTGGATCCAAATATTAACTTCGCAAATAAAGATAGGATTTGGCAGCATCACATGTGAGGCAGAAAAATTTGGAGTTGAAATAGAGAGTAAATTCAATATGAGTTAACAGTATGGCCTGTCTGCATAAAGAGATAACGCAATCCTCTCTTTAAAAACTTTTAGGAGATAATTTTCCTTGTTAGAGAAGACAGAAGCGTTACAGAATCTCCAATTTCTTTATTGTTCATTATAATTATATTATTGATCTCAAGTAGTTCCTCTACCACTTCTCTGTTTATTTTATTGCTAAGCACAACTATTTTTGGCCACATTAAAAGAAATGTAGTATCTAGAAGGCTGAAATGACAGTTCTTCGGTGATCTGTTCTCACAGTATAATGTTCAGACCACATTTGGAACATGACACTCAATTCTGGAAACCAGATTATAAAGCTATCTGAACAAATTGTAAAACATTTCAGAGAATGGCTAGGGGGGTAGTTGGACTCAAAATCCTGCCCTATGAAAGATGGTGAAAAGGATTGTGGGTGTTTAATTCAGTAAAGGTAGTGTGGTAGACTGAATTATGTACTCCAATTTTGAAATGTTCTTAATCTTAATTCCTGTCAAGGTGAACCTATTGTAAATAGGACCTCTTGAAAAATGTTATTTTTAGGTAAGACATGTTCAACTAAATGAGGTTTACTGGAGGCCTTAAAAGAAAAAGAAACTGGAAGCCAGTGTTAAGAAAAAAGCCATGGGGAGGAGCTGGAAGCAGGAAGTCAGTGGAAAAATGGAAGAGAAAGGAGAGGACATTGCTATGTTATAGAAAAGCCAAAGTACCTAAGAATTGCTGGCCAGTGGGAACACCATCAAACCCCCCACCGGAGGAAGCAAGCCTTCTGGTTTCCGAAACCGTGAGTCAATTAATTCCTGTTGTTTAAGCCAAAACCAGTCTGTGTTATTTATCATAGAAGCCCAGCAAGCAAAGACAGATTTATATTGGAAAAACACGACATTGAATACAAATATGTGAAGTTCTGTCATGTGAGAAAGGGTTTACAAGTTTCCTGAATGACCCAATGGCTCAATGGTTGGAAGCTAGAAAGAGACAGTTGTTTTGTTGTATGTTTATTTCTCAATTTAAGGAAGAAAACTCTAAAATTCCAAGTTATCTAAAAATCTATGGGCCACTTCAGGAGAGGTGAGCTTCCTAGCACTGGGCATGTTCAAGCACAGGCCGGACTGTCCCTCACCAGGGACATTGTAGAGCTTATTAAAACATTAAAAGTGTGGTCAAGGTGATGAGAAATTCAGTCCCTTCTAACCTTGAAATTCTGTAGGTGGCAGACAACTTCATATACTATTTTTAAAATTTTGACTACTACTGTCCAATTACTTGTACTACTTCCTTAATAAATCACATAATTTCCCCCATAATCTATCCTAATAACATTGGCATTCTAAATAGGATATTTCCTTGAAGGCTTGCTTTGAGTTTATAGTGACTTTAACTTAGCAACCCAAAATGATTGAGGTATTTTCTGCTAAAGCCAAAGGAGAAAGCCTGTTGGGGCCCATTAATAGAATTTGAGGTCATATTTGGTGATATCCAATCTGTCTTTATCAGCAGTTGTCCACAGGGAGCAATTTTGACTCCCAGGAGACATTCCATAATGTCTGGGGACCAGTGTGGGGTGCTGCAGGTATCAAGGGCGCTAAATATCACTCGGGTGCCCTCCCTGCCCCCAAACCCCCGCAAATAAGTATCTAATTCAAAGTGTCAGTAGTGCTGAGGTTGAGAAATCCTGGTCTCCTTCCCCATATCCCCCAAATTTCTTCATCCACGAATTGCTATCTGTTAAGTTTTCATATCTATATTTATTCTGTCAGGAAACACAATGTTTCAGGATCAGAGAATAGACAAGTTAGGTACTGCCAGAGGTCCTTCGTGCCAGTTCCCCGTGCCCCACTGCCCCCCGGGCCGATGTGGTCAGGGCCTTGTGGCCCTGTGCACGCACCCTAGGGGAGGCACCCTGAAATGATTAATCTTGGAGCTTTTATAAGGTGGCTGGCACCTGGTGCCAGACAGTCCACCCTTAAGATATAGAGAGAGACTTTTGCTCTGGAATGTGAACAAATCCCCTCTGGGAAGCAGAGGGCAGTGTCAATTTCACAACTCTGAAGGTAAGCAAATGACTCCTGCCAGAGTTAATACTTTGTAGCTCTCTGAAGGTCTTTATTTTAGGGTTACTATTCAATGACCCTTTGCCCCAGCTTGCTAGCAATCTTTATTCAAAAAGTCCTGAGCGTGAAGATATAAGAAAATATTCATTAAGCCTGGTATCCTGACATTATCCAGTATCTATTTACTCCTTTTCTTTTCCTCCCTCATTTAATTTTCTCCATTTCACCCCTATATCTTTCCTAAAGGGGTGGGCATTGCATTGTCCAGCTCTCTCATGCCATTCAGAATCAGAGAGAAGTGTGTTGTTTAAATGGTGCTCTGACCCCCTGAATTTCCTTAAAAGCAAAGAGAGAGAGAGAGAGAGGGAGAGAGAGAAAGAGAGAGAGAGAGAGAGAAAGAGAA
>PVKH010049984.1:0-10045 GCA_004027955.1 Chaetophractus vellerosus | reverse complement strand
CTTCAACTGTCCTGAGTCTACGGGAAAGGTTGTTTACCCATCAGTTATTAGATGCCTGTTTCTCCTCTCTCTGCACTACCAACCAAGAGAAGCAAAATTTCAGCTTCTTCAAAGTCCATTTTAGATGTTCCTTGTATGACTCAGTTGACATGTTCAGTGGGGGTACGTGGTCTCACTGTGACTAACCAGCTTCTACTTTTGACATCTTCCAGTAGAAGAAATGAGTTGCTGTCTAGAAGTTCCCCTTCAGGTGGCCTTCACCTCAATTATTATAACAACTAACCAAGTCTATAATGGGAAACTTTCTTTTCAAGAGATTAGAATGTTAATAAAGCTAAGTGCTTGCTGCTGCCCAGTTCTGCCTCTTAAAAAGGCAGAGGACAATAACTTTCTGTTGCTATAGGGGTTTCTTAAGAGCTCTTTACTTATTGCCCAAGAATAATACATTTTTCTTGTGTTTCAGGATTTCAAAAAATGTAAGAACACTACCTCTAAGAAGCTGTCATCAACATATGATCTCTGAATGCAACTGACTGAAAAGCAGCCTTCTACCTGCAAGGTGGAAATCTATACTCCGTTGAAGGTAACAATAGAGCTAATACTTAATATTAGGTTACCATGAAAGCCAAGTCTCCTCTTTCTAACTGCCTTAAAGAACTTTCCATGTTATTCATGGTGGGTTTCTATGACTATAAAAAGTAGACCTGGATCATCTAGGCACTTGAGAAGGGTAGACAGGCAAGGGAACTCTGGTTTGAGGAGAAGCTGCAGTGATGGATGAGGTTCAAGAATATGGTGGAGGGACCATGACTCAGTAATTGTTGGTACTACCAGGACTTGTTGGAAACCAAAGGGTATCATGACAGATTTTCAAAATAAGTATTTAAAGTAAAGGAAAAAAGGGAAGAGAAACATAGAGGGTGATAAAATAAAATTAAATTAAAAGCAGGATAAATGGGGAAAAAAAAGAGCAATTGAGTATTAATTGTAGAGTTAATAGGAGGGGTAATTAAAATTCCTTAATGTCAATTATTTAATTTCAAACCTTTCAATACTAATTTAGGGCACAGCATAAGAAAGGGTTGAAAGCATAAACTTTAAATTATGCTATTATCATTATATTTTTGTCAAAAGCCTTTGAATTAATAAGTAATACTATTGATAATATTGCGCCAATAAGTGTCAATGCCAGATATTAAGGGAATAATTTTTTTCACCATTGAACAACACAAACAGATATTTCTTTAACACAATGTTTCATTTATCTTTAACAGGTAGACAAATTTGCTACTAAGTTTGTTCTCTGGCCTGGGCTGTGAAAAGCAGCACTCCTTTGGGAAGTACTTTGTACTTACTGCAATATTACAAAGATGCCAAGACACAACCTAGGTGAAATCCACACGTTCTCAGGTAAATTCAACAATTCATGTGTTGTTGGCTAAATAGTAAAATATTTATTTGGCCATTCTGTTTACAAAGATTGTTGGAATTTATACTGTCAGATTTTCAAATGACTCTTTTCTAAAATGAATGTAAAGGTTAGATGTCTATGTTATTGAAAATAATTTAAAATGTGCTGACCTCTAAGAACTTCAAGATGTATAGTGCACTGTCATTAGACCCTTATCTGTCCTGAAAGCACTAGTGATATTTAGAAATACAAGTAATTGCTATTCTAAGGCCGAATGCCTATGCCTTAAGGATGATTACTATTATTTTCTTGGGTGTTTTATTTAGTAATATGGGCTAATGGCATTCTTTGTAAAGAGAGCTACTTCATTCTGGAGCTCAGCCCAGTATCTTTAATAAAGAGAAATCCTTTAAATACTTTGCAAAAAAAAAATTCTAAAAGGACCTAACTTTTATTATAAATGTTTTAATAATTTTTGTTTTTTTTCCAACTTTTTATTATGAGCATTTTCAAACATTAGAAAATTTGGAAGAACAATACAATGAACACTCATATTACTCATATACCTATCATCTAGATTCAACCATTGTTAACATTTTGCCATATAAGTGTGTATGTTTATGTATATGTATTTGCACTGAATCCATTTCAAAATAAATTGCAGATTTCATGATATTCTCCCCTAAGTATTTCAGCTGCAACTCCTAAAAACAGAGCATTCTACTACAAAACCACAATAATATTAACATGCCTGACAAAATGGATAATAATTCTATATTATCTAATACCCAGAACATATTTAAATTTACTTATTTGTCCCCAAAATATATTTTAGAGCTGTTTTTTTTTTAAATAAAAGCTCATATATTACATTTTGTTTTTATGTCTTTTTAGTCTCTTTTAGTTTAGAAATGTTCTCCCCACCCCAACACATATACATTTTCTTTCCTTTGGCATTGAACTTTTAAAGAGTCCAAGCCAGAGTTGCTTTGTATAATGTCCCACATTCTGAATTTGTTTCTTCATAGTGTCATTTAACTTGTTCTTCTTTCCCCAGTATCTCTTGTGCCTGTAAGTTGAGTCCTTTAGAGTCACCTTAAATGCTTTATCTGAGTTATATGCATTTATCTTGGTTTTTCTATTGTTTCATGTCTATAAGAACAAAGACCTGTTTTTTATCAGACTTGGTCTTTTCCATTAAAGTGAATTCCTTTCTGGTTTCATAAAATATAAGTGCCACTAAGTGAGACCTCTCTCCTGGATTTTATGATTTCTGAGCAAACTATGTGACACATATTTGCCAGTTGAATCATACCATTCATATTAAACCTCTTGGCATTCTTGTAAGTCATCCAAAATGTTTTCATTTGGAATGTGGAATACCACACACTAAAAATTATTCTTTTCCTGTCAGTATGCGATCTTTTTTCTCCCTTAGGATTGTCTGGTTCATGATTTTTTTATTATGTATATTCTTCCACACTGATAAGCAGTTAAAGTCGTCTGACTATAGAGACAACTAGTTATTTGCTTCTGGACTAATAATGGACATTGTGAATACCTTAAAAAATGAATGCAATTTATAAAATAACTAAATTCTTTTTTGCATGAAGTGTGGGGGAAATCAGTATGCTACTTCTAGAAGGTACATGAGTAACATGAAGTAAAATAGTCTCTAAAGAACTGTGAAAATTTTAATTAACCCAAGCCATAAATATCTGGAAAACTGATGTTCGAAGGTTTCAGGGTGATAATAAAGTAAAACCATTATAAATCTATTACAATTGATAAGTTAGCTCTTTAAACTCTTCTCAAGGTGAAAACTGAATATTGCTGACATGACCTATTTACATATAATATTTGTTTTCAAATTTCACCTTTTAACTGGATACTGGGGGGGGGGGGATGATTAGCCTTACATAGATAGCATAAATGTTTCTGATCCTGAAAGTCATAAATTCAATTGCAAAATGAAACAATAAAATACGCAATCTGAATTACTATATAGTACCTTGTATCTGAGAATCATCATATAGAAAATAGAAAAGGATTAAGGCCAGAAAAGGAAATCTTTTCATTCATTTAGTTAGTCCTTAAACTGACAATTGAATGGTTAGGAAGCTGGTGTGTCCTTGAGACATATTATCTGACAGAGCGGGCCAATTTTCTGAAAATCAATTTATTAAAAGGTAATTTACCAATGACTAATTGGCTAAAAATTAATTTTAACTTATACTCTTAATATATTTTTCCATTAAGAATAAATTATTCTTTTGTATATTCAATTGACTCATTTATGCAATGAAATATTTATTGAGTGCCATGTGTGTCCAGTCATGTTCTGGGTATTCTGCCCATAACCGGGAGCCAACAAAAAATCCCCCCCTTCTGGCACTGAGGGGAGATAGATAATAAATAAATGTATATAAAATAAAATGTCGGGGCCGGCTCGATAGCCCAATGGATAGGGTGCCGACATACCACATGGGAGGCCCTGGGTTCGATTCCCGGGGACCTCTCCTAGCGGGCAGACCGCCTTGAGAGTGGCAAGCCGCCATGGACGGGCCGGAGCCGCCGTGGGCAGGGCAAGAAGCTGCCATGGACATGGCAAGAGCCGCCACGGGCAGGGCAGGTCGCCCGTGGATGGGGCGCAGCCAGCCACCCGCGAACTGAAAGCTGGCCGTGAACGGACGCAGAGACCGCCCACAAGTGGGGAAAGCCGCGCCTGCGCAGTGACCACTCTCGGCGCGTCGCCGCAGCGGGGGGAAGGGGAGATATGTAATAAAATAAATAAATCTTAAAAAAAAAAATAAATAAATAAAATGTCAGGTAGTGATAAGTCCTATAAAGTCCCACCAGTACCCTCTTCCTTTCCTGAATATACATCAGTGGTCTAGGCTGGTACCCATCCCTTGGATCATAGCAAGAAAGGGAGTAACTGTGTAAAGTCATATATGGACCCATGGTTCCTACCCTGGATGACTGATGGGGGGCCTGTTTTAAGTAGGTGGATCCAGTCAAGCATCTGACAAAGTCACATGTGAACGGAGACCAGAATAAATGGGGAATGTGAGCCATGAGAATAACTGGGGGAAAAGCAGCCCAGGCTGAAGGAGCAGCAACACAATGAACCTGTTGCTCCGTGACAAATAGAACGATAATAAAATGACTAGAAGAAGGCAGTCATTAGAATACTAGACCACCTATGTCCTAACATGCTGCAAATGAAATATTCCTTAAGATGTTCCTATGAATATATGCACTTAATAGTTCAAGAAGACTCTTACAATATACTTTTGATAAATTTGTTAACTTCAGCAAATTGGTTATTAGGTGTATTAGTCAGCCAAAGGAGTGCTGATGCAAAGTACTAGAACTCTGTTGGTTTTTCTAAAGGGTATTTATTTGGGGCAGAAGCATACAGTCCCAAGGCCCTAAAGAGTCCAACTCAAGGTACCATAAGAGGTACTTCCTCACCCTAAGTCTGTTGCCACATGTTGACACAAGATGGCAGGTGACATCTGCAAGGGTTCAGCCTATCTCTTCCCTCTTGAGGCTCCATGGGTCCAGCTTCTTCCTATCTCAGCTGTAGGCTGGCATAAGGCTCATTTTTCTTCCCAGAGCTCGTTTCCTTTCAGGTTCAGCTGCTCTAGTTCTCTTCACAAGGTCAGCTGTAAACTATCAGGCTCATCTCTCTTCCTGGGCTGCAGAATCCTCTGTGTATCTTCTCTGTGTGTCTACTTCCACGTAAGAGTCTGTTTTAGCGGCCTACCAAGGGGACAAGGGCTCAACCCTGCATACCCTAACATAATTTAATCCAAGGCATCTCAGCTGAATCTATTACAATTAAAGGGTATCACACCCAGAGGAACAGACCAGTTTACAAACATAATCAAATATCTTTTTGGAATTCATAAGTAATATCCAACTGCCACATTAGGCAAATTGATCCTTTGCTAACTTGGCTTATAGGCACTTGCTTTCAATTGATTTCTGGCCAATTTATCTAGAGCTATGCCTGTTACCAGAACAGGCACTAAATAAAAGTATATTGAAAGAATGATAGGAATATGATTGTATGAAATGTCAAGGATTATATGGAATATACAGAATATTGTATCTATGAGCTATTAGTACTAGAACATAATTTGAATGTGGGGCTAATAAGAACTTCTGATACTTAACCCCATCAAAAAACCATATGTACGGGGAGCAGCTGTAGCTCAGTGGTTGAGCACCTGCTTCCCACATAGGAGGTTCCAGGTTCAATCCCTGGTACCTCCTAAAAAAAAAAAGGAAAAAAAGGCAAAAAAAAAAAAAAAAAAAAAACACCCAAACCACATGTAGGCCTTTTAAATTCTAAGCCTCATAAGACCCATCTCTGATCTAGTCTATATCCTGCTTATTCTTTGTCATCTTTGAAGCAGGCTTCAAAGCAGCCTTCTTTCCTCTCCAGCAACTCAACTATCCATTTTATCCCTTGAGATTTTGTTCCTCACACAACTGAGAAATCTCCCTAATTTCTCAATTTTTTCTGCATCTGAAGGTAAGCACATAGGCCCTTTTAATTTTAAGACTCTTATTCATGATCTCTGTAAAGAAACAGGATAACAAATACGGCAGAAGTTGGAAAGGTTATAGACTCATATAATTATCAAATCACCTGTGCCTTGATCCTTTTAAGATGGCAAATGGACCTATAAAGATCAGATTTTGTTTGTGACCTGTTCTTTTCCCTCCAAATCATGTGAATTAGCTCTATCTCTTTGCGGCTGGCTAAAAAGCAAAGTTGTTATTACAACTGGTTGTTTAAACGAGTTGATATTTATTTTAACAAATATAAAGACAGTTGTTACGAGACTACAACAGCCAGCAGAGATGGGTCCCAACTTGTGGTGGCTCCAGAAAATGGCCAGGGTCCTATCTTGGACACCCTCTTCCTAGTTTTTCTAAGAATCACCAGCGATGTACGCCTGGTATGCGTCATCTAAAGGTCAGCCATGAGAAGGAGTACAGAGAATGTAGCCCCATGGTAAGGTCTTATACGGATCCGTGCTTCCCAACCTGGTGACTCCAACAATTTGCTTGGTTGGTTCTGCAGAAAAAGAAGGTTGTCTCTCAAAATAACTCTTTATAGTTTTGCTCAATCTGGACACATGATATGCTCAGCCTTCCAATGGATAGGAAGCAAGGAAAGGTGGTAAAGTCATGAACAACAAGGAAAGTCTGTGATTAGATGCCACTATGGGCAAAGTTAATGATTGGATGGCTGGCAATATCGGTGGCATCAAAGGTGAGAATTGAAGATTTCCAGAGAATAGAGGGGTTTAGGAAGGAATAATATGCTCCTGTCTTTATCTTCTGCTGAGACAGTCCTCTAATTTGAACTGAGAACAAGGATCATTTCCCGGTTACAAAGGCAGGAGAGAGATCCCTTCCTAACATTTAGAATGGCAGATGTTTGAAATATGCCTTGCAGAAACTATACTTCACTCAGGTTTTGCCCTCTGCTTTTATTCCTGAGGATGGTTTGACTGAACCACTCTTTCCCTCTAGCCCATTTTTAGAGGCAATCAAGATAGAGCACCACATGCTTCCTTGACTCAATTTGGTGATTTGCAGTTTCTAGGACCTCAGCAATGGGCATCCAGTTAATGGGCCCCTGGACCCCAGAAATGATAACATTGATCATTTCCTTACTAATTCTCTGTGGCTCTATCACCATACTAAGTATTGCCTATAAGTATGGTGAAGCCAATGTTCAAGGGCAAGGCTTCGATAACTGAGGGGGCAGCAAAGGAGATGGAGGTAGGGAAACGGAGTGGAAGAGCAAGGCTGAGCCTGTTATCAGAAATGTTACCAAGGCAAGGACTTGCATCTGTGCTTGAGGTGGAGAGCAGAGGTCAGGAGTAAAATAGAAGCCCGTTGTGAAACCTAGGGCCCAAGGTCAGAGCTGGCCAACACTGGGCATCCTTGCTATTAGACATAACAATGTAAATTCCTCCTATTTAATGCTTGGCTTGGTTCTAGGAACTGGAGTGAAGGTGAGCCTACTATATTTTTTTGTAACTCTTATTTTGCAGTAAGAGTTTCAGCTGCAAGGAGAGGCAAGTTACAGGAAGTCTACAAAAGTCAGGCAAGACAACATGGGCAAAAAATTTCTAAATACCAGAGGTCAGTATCCAGAAAATTGGACACCTGAAATGGGGGGCTCAAAGGCTGTTCCTGGTAAAGGAATCCTTGCATGCAGGAACTAGACAAGGAGAAAAGAATAATCCAGTAACATTCACTTTCACATCTGAGTGACAAGATAAGGCAGGGTAACTCAGCTGAGCTTTTTTCATTCTATGCTTGCTAATTTTAGAACTGAGTTTAAAGAATAATGAGACAAAGTCTACAGATGAGATGGCTATTTCAATTGGACTCCCGTGGTCCTGAGTGTTTGCTCCCACCTGCTGTCATTGCCATGCCATTCTGGAGTTGCCAGACCAGCCTTCTTCACAGCCCTTGGTACCCAGGGCTCCAGCTCAGCTTTTTAAATTTCTACCTTATTGCACTGATCTCATACAGCAACTATTCGTCTCCTGGCTTGTCTGATGTCAGTTTAGGCTGAAGCTTGGTCTTTAAACCTAAAGTGTAAAAAAGGAATTGAACTTGCAAATCGAAAGCCATAAAAATGAGACTGTAATGTCTGGGAGTGAAAATAGGAACAGAAACTCAACGAAGCTACCAGAGCAACAAGAAACCAAGACATGCAGAGTTTAATTTTGGGCCCAGGGATTTTCCAAGACATGTTCTCACTGTTTCTTAGAGGGAGCTTCAATTTTCTTTCAAGTCCTTTATTATTCAGTCAAATCAAATCTGAGGAAATGTGAGAACCCTAGCTGAGCCTCTCAAGTCACCGTCACTAATCAAATGGCCTTGGCAGATTAGAGCAGCAGAAAATCTGGGAACATCAGCAGTGACCCCCCCCCCTGCCCTTGGATGTCATTCTTCTGGTATAAAACTTTCAGTGGATCCTTCTTGCACTTGGGATAATTGGACTCCTTAGTCTCACATTTAAGGTCCTCTGAGAACTCTAATTCCCTTCATGTACCAAAGACTCCAGCAAAATTTCATCACTCTTTCCCACACTTGTCCTGTGCCTTTTCTATTTTCTGGCTTTTCTCAAAGTTTACTTTCCATCAAATATCATTTTACTTTATTTACACACCCAAATATAACTGCTCTTCAATGCCAGCTCAGAATTCCATCTCTTCCAGAACGCCTTTTTCCTGATGACCCTGATCTCCAGTTCTATCTGTATTTGGCTTATTTCACTTGGCTTTTTTCCTTACTGTATAAATAAGCATATCTTGTCTCATCTCCCCTGATACAAAGTAAATTCATTAGGTACAAAGATGGTGTCATTAATATTTTAAATTGACCACAGGGGCAGAAAGTTAAACCACTCATATTCCTCAGTTCATGGAACCCAATCATTATAGTTCAAGCAAAACACTTTATTTCGATATTGATTCCTTTTAAAACTCATTCCCCATTCCTATTCCCTTCCGTCTGCATAGACAATGCTCTAATGAGTTTGGTGTATAACATACATGTATATATATCCTTGTAAAATATGGTGTTCTACTATGTTTTAGTTGACCATGTTCTACATATTAATTTTTTTACTCAGCACTGTGTTTTTAAGCTCATGTTGCTCTGTGGACATCTGACTTGCTACTTCAGGCTGCCACAGAACATTCCACATTTTACTCATCTCATTCCTCCGGTGATAAATACCAAAATTTCCTCTAGTTGCTTGCTGTCACCAAGAACGCTTCAATTACTACCTAATACATACCTCTTATGTGTGAACATTTCTCTAGGATATATTCCCAGTCAAGAGCTGGCTGATTCATAGGCTGTATGCACATTTAAGAACTGAATTTGACTAGCTACTCCCACTAGCAGTGCAAATGGATTCCTGTTTTTCTATGTCCTTGCTAATACTTGACCTTACCTGATTTCATAATGTTTGCTAGTTGTAATTTGTGAATTTAAGTTGCATTTTCCTGACTATTATTATTTTGCACCTGCAAATTGAATGCATTTCAGTTTTATGGAAAGGTATATCCTTTGGTACCAAACCTAATGGTAGTTTATTAGGTTACCTCTGCAACTCAAAATTAACACTGATGTATTTAAAATAGTCAAATGTATCAGCCATTTAGGAAAATCTAATTTACAAAAGTTAGGTATAACTTTAGGTATTACTGTGGTTCTTTGGTTTATTTTTAAGTATGTATTAATCTATAACATGATGTCAAAAGTAAATCTGAATTGGTTACTGCCATTCTGGATGGACTCTGGCTACACATTTGTACTGAGTACCCATTTAAAACACTTTAATATGGTACACCTCTTTATATTCGCTGACTTACATGGAAAATCCCAAGCACTACCTATTATGAGGGTGCCTACTTACTTAAGACTTTGTTTTGGCACAGTATGGACATTACTGAAATTTAGTGTATTGGTTTTAATTTGCTATGGTGTCCTTCAATGAGCAATTTTTAAAAAAAGATTTATTTATTTTATTTTATTTTTATTTATTTATTACATATTCCCCCCCCCTTCCTGCTTGCTCTT
>PVKH010049983.1:0-10042 GCA_004027955.1 Chaetophractus vellerosus | reverse complement strand
ATGAGGAACATAGAAACAAAAATCAGATGGATAAATAGAACAATGGAAGTTCTAAATCCAATCATATCCATAATTCTATTTAATGCAAATCTACTAAATACTCCAATTAAAGGAATAAATCATCACACTAGATAAGATAGGAAGACCCTACCTGGTGTGTCTAAAAGAAATTAATTTGAAATATAAAGACATTGGCTGAGGGGGCCGGCTCGATAGCCCAGTGGATAGGGCGCCAGCATACCACATGGGAGGCCCCGGGTTCGATTCCCAGGGACCTCTCCTAGCGGGCAGACCGCCTTGAGAATGGCAAGCCACCATGGGCGGGTCGGAGCCGCCGTGGGCAGGGCAAGAAGCTGCCACGGACAGGGCAAGAGCCGCCACGGGCAGGGCAGGTTGCCCACGGATGGAGCGCAGCCAGCCACCCGCGAACTGAAGCAAGCGCCAGCCGTGAATGGACGCAGAGACCGCCCACAAGCGGGGAAAGCCGCGCCTGCGCAGTGACCACTCTCGGCGCGTCGCCGCAGCGGGGGGAAGGGGAGATATGTAATAAAATAAATAAATCTTTAAAAAATAATAATAATAAAAAAATAAAGACATTGGCTGAAATTAAAATGTTGGAAAAAGGTACTCCATTTGAAAACTAAGCATAACAAAGCTTTTTGTCTATATGAACATTAAAGTGGATCTCAAGATAATATTAGCAAAAATTAAGAGGGACAATTCATTATAAGAAAGGTCATTTTATCAGGAAGTTGGAGCGATCACAACTTAGTATGTGCCTGATTAAAGAGCTTCAAAATTATGAAAACTAAACTGTGAAAAATAAAAGTATAGGCAAATTCCTGAACATAGTTGGAGAATTTAATGTCTATTACACCTGTGATCTTAATTATGCTACTTCCTCTCAGAGCTAGTACCCTAGTCTGTTAAAGAAACATAATATATACATATATATCTTACAAGGTGAGGCTTAAATATGGCAATTATGCAAAATGTTTAGCACAGGTGCTGCAGTGCACATAATAAGAACTCTGAAAACAGAAGTTAATGTTTCTTTAAATTTATAATATTCCAACATATAAAGAAGAAATGTCCATCCTAAAAGCTTGTAATTAACTGTTTTCTAATTATGAAAATGACTTTCTTGAGCATTGCCATATTTTCCTGTGTTTTTTCAGATGGTTTAATTGGCTTTTTTTTTTTTTTTTAAGTAGCCCTTCTACCTCAATACCTTGCACTTTGGATTCTGGTCCTTCCATTATAAAGAAATGGATCTCTCAAAGGTTGAATCATCTCCTCCTAGCACAAATATATTTCATCCTTTTATGTCTCATGCTCCTTGATGTGTTGTTCACACTTGTAGCAACTGAACAAAATTCCCTCTCTGGAAATGCTGTCCTTATTCTGGTTCCACAGTATTAAATTTTTTGAAGTGCTCTCATGTCTTTGGTTTATTCTCTCTATCATTTCACTTTTCCTTTTTTTTCGCCCCCCATTAGGATATCTCTCAAAGGTCTGATCATTTTTCTGTGCCTTTTTTTCCCAAAATATACCCCTGTCAAATGTAATTCTCCTTATCCAAAGGATCACTTAATTGTTGACTTACGATCTACATTTCAAGCTTCAAAGTATCAATTTATTCATTCTTCCTAAATGCAAAATAATTAATTGTTTGCAACATGATTCATTATGCAAAAAGTCATCCTTTCTCTTCCTTTTGATTTATGTTAAATCATTTTTAATATCAGGTTAATTTTTACTTTAAAATTTGTATGAAATTTGTCAGCACTAGTTCTCTTACCTTTGTCACCATGTGTATATTTCATAGCCATAGTGCCTTTAATAGTCTCTGTTCTATTCATGCCTTCATTCCAATCCATCTTGAAACCTGTAACCACTTCAGTCTTCTTTAAGCAATATCTACTTCATAGTACTGATTGCAGTACTATGCTGCGCCAATGACTGCATAATATGTAACCAAATTTCTCTGTCTGATGGTCTAAGGTTTTCACAATCTGACACACTTTATTTTTTTTATTTTCATTTTTTTTATTTTTTAAAAGATACTTAGATTATCTAAATGTTACAGAGAATATATAGGGGAATCCCACATGCCCCGCTCCCCATACCTCCCACGTTTTCCCACATTAGCAACATCTTTCATTAGTGTGGTACATTCATTGCAATTGATAAATACATTTTGGAGCATTGCCACTGAGCATGGATTATAGTTTACATTTTAGTTTACACTCTTTCCCACTCAATTATATAGGTTACGGCAAGATATACAACGGCCTGTATCTGTTGTTGTAATGTAATTCAGGACAATTCACAAGTCCCCAAAATTCCCCGATATTACACCTGTTTTCCCTCTCCCTCCCCTCATTTCTGAAAATGAAACAATAGATTATATCATAATAAACTATTGTTACTCAGATTAAAACTCAGTCTTCTTTGCTCAGCAAGTTCTCTACAAACCCTATTTTGGTTTCAAGGCTCCCTATTAGCCCCAGCCACTGGGGGTAATAAAGGGAGGCTTTAAAGTTGGAGGATGGGGAAGGGGTTTGATTCTCTTTGTTTTATTTTCTATTCCAGTTTTACTTTGTCCTCCTGTCAGCATGACCACAGCAGTACTTCTTTATCCTGGGAGGAGCAGCTCACATTAGTAATGGCAGTTGATTCCAGTTTGCAGTTTTTCCAACATTCCAAGAACCAGACTCATTGGGCCCTTTTGAAAGAAACCAGCATCTTCTTTCTGGAACTTCACTAAACCTCCCTTGATCTCTGAGGTTTCAGTCCCAGGTACATGAGGCTCTTCCTCTGAGATCCTGAGGCATCAGTGTCAGACATGCAGTGGCCCCTCCTTAGAAGTTAGATTTCTTACTCTAGAACTCCTCCTCCAAGCTTATAAAGTAGAACTATTTCAACCTCTACCTTTTTTTCCCCAGCCAATGGGTCATAACTGCTTCCTGCAGTTACTATCACTCTGAAACCTTAATGTTCCTGTGTTTGTCCTATCAGTTGTCTAACAGCTGTTAACAGTCAGTTTTCTTAATTAAAATCTGTTTCATTAAATAACTGGAGTGATATCTGTCTCATGATTGGACTCTAATTGTCCTCTCTTCTCAGCTGTCTTTCATTCTTATATGTTCTATTTTGGTGTCTTAGTTTGCAGTGGCTGCTATGTTTCTTTAAATTTATAATATTCCAACATATAAATAATATCTTCAAAACTCCAAATGGGTTCCCACCCACAGGGATGTGGATTAGGATTTAAACACAACCTTTATGGGGGGGTCATGATTCAATCCCCAAATTATAGAATAAATCTCTTCACTTTAAAGTATATATTTTAGTCTCAGTTTTCCAAAGTAAACAGAGTTTCTTGAAGGCAGGATACTTTTCTTTCCCACTTGTACTCACAGAACTCAGTACTTTGTCTAACGCACAGTATATATTTGTTGAATGAATTGGAGAATGAATATCAGCTAAGTATGATGCTAATTCACTATGTCTGTCATGTGGTGATGGAGCACTCTGGAAGCCTGGCTCTCTAAGCTACATGCCAGCACTGAACAGGAAATTGTCGAGCTGGAGCTTGTGAGGAACACCAGTTCCCCAATGACTTACCACTTATCTAGCGTTTTCATCACTGTCTAGAAAAGGACAGAAAAGAAATTTTCTTTCCTTTACTTATGACAAAGTGTACTACATGAACCTTGCTAAGGAAGAGCACTTACATCATAATTTCTTTCAAAAACTCCATATGTGAAGGCATGATTCTAAATACTTTTCTATGGCTCAAAAATATGGTGATGAAAAATGGTACCTACTATTTAATTAATAGAAATTAGAATCAAATGATATTCTTTAACAAACATTAATCTTGTTATGAAAAATGAATGCTGCTATGCATCATTGCAATTAATATTTTCTATAATTATACTGTTTTTCTTTTCTGTAGATTGATAGAGTATTGAATGGAATACTCTATCAGTCTCATAGGCTTGTCTGAGATACTGTTTCTGTATTCAGTGTAAACACCTTCCTAATTATCTTTAAAACCCCGTTTTCTAAGAAGAAAAATTTTAAAAACTGTTCTTTTCATATTCAATGACAATTTCAAAAAACTGCCCTTATATTATACCAACATAAGAAATATGAGGTCCTTTACCTTGCACAACACTACCTTCATGAATAAAATATTTTTGTGCCATTTTCACCCAGCTAATCTCCTAATGAATTTAAAAAATAGTAGATGGAGCAGATGTGGCTCAAGCAGTTGAGCCCCCCTTCCTACATGGGAGGTTCTGGGTTCAGTTTCTGGTGCCTCTCAAAGGAAAAATGAACCGACAATGATCAGACAACAAGCAAAAACAACAACAAGCAGACAGCAAGCAAAAAACAACAAACAACGAACAATGGACAAAAAAACCCAAAGAGCAAATAATGAGCAAAAAAAAACAAAAAAACAGTAGAGAATCTAGGTGAAGAGGGAAATAAAAGCATGATTTTTTAAGCTTAAGAAAAAGTTTTTAGAACAAATGTGTGGATATTTTCATTCCCTCTTTTCTGGGCATTTTAGTCTAAAGAGGACATCGCTGGATATGAATTTGGCACTCTTAAAATTATTTAATTTCTCCACACAAAGTATATTATATCACTAATTTTCCTAATGCTACGTTCTTGTGTTTGAAGCTGGATCCTTCTATTTTCTTTTTCATGATCCTTGTGACGAATATATAACCTAAAATTATTTGTCAAACTCATTTAAACTACATCTTACACAGAGAAAAGAAAGTACCATTTCAGTATGTAGAAATGTATTTTGTGTACACATGGTCAAATCTAAAAAGCTTTTCAAAGTTCACATGAGAAATTGAGTGTACAGTTGCCCCATTCAGCAATAAACTGATTAATCTGTTTTCTCTCACAAGGGATGATAGCTTATGCAATCCATCTTCTGTTTTTTGTTTTTAATGGGTACAACTCCATCTCTTTAAGAGGAAGGTCTCAATCAATGCTATGGGTCATAAGGGTGAGATTTCTTTCCTCTAGAAGAAATCGAGTACAGTTATATATAATCTGTACTCTCTTTTCTGCTGCTGTGATCTCATTCTTATGACAACTAAACTTCACACAGTAGGATTCAGTAAGTTCAGCCATTAATCACTTTGAACTTATCTGATAGTCCATCAGATCGTGACTTGACTAAACAATAAGGCATAAAACACCCATTAAGAGTCTAGAGAGGTGGGGAGCATAAAAAGGAAAGACACAAATTACAAAATGTGTACAAATCAATGGGACTGCTTTAAAAAATCAGTATTAGGTAGCATGGTAGCTAGGAAAATAACATTTTCCCCTAGGGGTTGGTAAGTGAAGCATAATGAGTACAGCCTTTATAGCCAGCAATTAGTTTGCCATGCAGTGACTTCAGCAGAAAATGGAATTACCAACAAGATCCATCCTGATCAAGAAGCCATATATGCTTTTAATGAGCAGGCTGTATTTTTGCTCTACTATTGCCTTTACAAAGTCAAGGGCAGTCCTGGTTGATTTGTGTGAAGCAGGAAGGAAGTGTTGCCTTTGCTTGGAGCAAGGGAGAAAGACTGTAGGTCATGAAAATGTTGCTAAATTATTCTAATAGCCATTTAAAACCTTTAAAAAAAATCTTTTCAGTTGATGAGAACATACTTTGGAAATCTAAAAGTAAAAGCACTTCTGAATCTAAGTGTCAAGTATTTATTACATCATTATGTGGCACTCATGTCTAAAGCTTATCTTTGTCCTTTGCAAGTACAGACAGCCCAAAGCAAAACTAGAAGAGGAAGAAATGTACCTTCTGTTCTGTGTACTTTTATTCCTTCTAAGTTTACTTTGTAATATGGATATCAATGCTGTCATCCTAAGCCAGGAGAATTGTGCTGGGAGAGAGAAAGTAAATTAATTTATACTGAAATATCAATAGTCAGTAAAGTATAATTATAACATCATCTTTGACTTTCTGTGCTTTTGGACAAATTCTTCTATTTTCTAGAAGATTTATCTTTGCCTTACAAATCTGGAAACAAACAGACTCATCCTTCATGTCTTAGCTTGAAGTTCCTCTTTTCTGTTCTACCTATTGAGTGAATATCCCTTCAACCACCATTTCCTGATCCAAGGCAGAGGGAAGTACATCTACACTCTTCCATGGCACTTTGAGGATACCATGCCTCAATTTTACCTCTAGACTTTGAGTTGTTCAAGTTTAAGTTAACAGTGCATTTGTTTTTTTTACCTATTGGACCAAAATCTTTGCTGGCTGTATTAATTTGCTAAAGGTTGCCAATGCAAAATACCAGAACTGCGTTAGATTTTATAATAGGAATTTTTTTATGTAAGCGCTTATAGTTCTGATGGCGTGAAAATGTCCAAATCAAGGCATCATCAGAAATGCTGTCTCACCAAAGATCAGCAGCTGGTGATCCTGGACTCCAGCCACATGGCAAGGAAAAATACAAGAAATGGTTTGGCTTTTTATCATGGGAATTTATTAGATTAAAAGTTTACAGTTCTGAGGCTGTGAAAATGTCCAAATCAAGGCATCATCAGAGATTCTCTCTCATCAAAGGTCGATTGCTGGCGATCCTGGACTCCTGCCACATGGTTAGGCACAACAGCAGCTCTGCCAAGGTCTCTGCCTTCCACCCCAGGCTCCCTTTCTCCCCGAGATGAACTGTGGGCTGTCAGGCACATGACTCATCCCTCCCCTCTCCTCCAGGATTCATTGCTTCAGCTTGGAGCTGCTCCACTGGTTCCAGCTTCCATCCTCTTTCTAAGCCTGTCAGGGTTTCTGTCTTTCTGCACCTGCAGGCAATCCTGGAGTCCTTTCTCACATGGCAGGGTAAAATGACAGCTCTCTTTCTTTGTGTGTCTCTGTATGTTTCTCCCATTTATACAGGACTCCAGAAAAGGATTAAGACCCATCCTGGATGAGTTGGGTCACATTTTAAGTTAAAATCCTACTTACAATGAATCTACACCCACAGGAATAGATCAACTCCAAGAACATACTTTTCTGGGGTCCACAAAAGACAACCAGCACACTGGCATATAGTAAGCACTTAATAAAATCAATTGCATGACTACTTAATTACTCTAGTAATTAGCAATATGTTTGTAAAATTACCTTATCATGCATATTTTCAAAGGAGAAAAATATTGTACAGTTTTAGCCAGCAGTAAAGTTGATTGGGAACATATATTTGGGTAATTGCTTAAGTACTCTTGGTATCTAAGCTTGCTCATCAAATTTTTCTTGTTTGAGATACTCCTTCCTGTGACTACTGATAACTTGTAACATTTGTGTCGTTGCCATACTATTGCATGGTCACTAGGTTTAATTTGTCTTTAGTTACACTACCCAGGCAAAAGCAATTCTAGTGCTTCTGCTGGCTTCACTCTGCTATCAAAGCATGCCTCTAATACTCCAGATTCTGGTTCTTCATCATGGCCCATTTCATGGTCTGGGCTTTTGCTCTTTATTCACTTCATTTTCTATTCCAAAAACCTCTAAGTAAAAGTACTCTGTTTATTTGTTCTTTTCCTGGAGCCCTATTTATAAACCTTTCAATGGTAATTGGATTCTTAATGCTCCTGGATAGACAGTATTCTGTCTTCCCTGTTCTGTCATTTCTATCTGGAGAGACAGCCAGCTTCAAGTAATTACATAATTTAGCTTTTGCAAGTATGTAACTGGTGTTTGCTATTTCTCATGCAGATCATGCCTTGCCTGGCATACTGAATTTCTGCTGGTTGTCTGGTTATTACCCTTTACAAGGTGTGGACAAGACTAATAATAAGTACTGGCATTCCCTCCCCTCATGCCTCATGATGGATCTGGGATATTTCAATCAGTAGAGGCTAAGAATCATTCAGATGAAAAACATGGTAGCAAAGGTGGAAAGCATTCAATTGGGACACAAGTCAAGGTTTTCTTTCCTTAGATGATAAGCACTATAAAAGCAGAAACCAAATCTTAGTTGTCTTTACGTTTCTATTCCTAATAATTGTGTGATAAAGTGTCAGAATTTTTAAATTAAATTTTAATTGTGACTTTACATTAAAATAATCTATAGTATTCAGAATATATATTTTTTGTTACATATACCCCCCTTTCTGCTTGCTCTTGCTGTGTTCATTTTTGTGTTCTTCTGTGTCTGCTCTGTCTCCCCCGTTGAAGCAATGCGCCGAGTCAGCTCACTGCACAGGCGGCTCTGCTACGTTCGCGGGTGGCTTTTTGCTTCCGTTCCCGGTTGGTTCTGCTCTGTTCGCGGGCGGCTTGCCCTGCCCGTGATGGCTTTACCCTGCCCGTGGCAGCTTTGCCCTGCCCGTGGCGGCTTTTTGCCCTGCCCAAGGTGGCTCTGCCCCGCCCATGGCGGCTTGCCATTCTCAAGGCGTTCTGCCGCCTGGAGAGGTCCCCGGGAACCGAACCTGGGGCCTCCCATGTGGTGAACTGGCACCCTCTCCACTGGGCTACGGCCGGTCCCCCAGAATATTTTTATTTTCAGTAATTTCAGTATCTTTCAGGATTTTTATATTTTTACTAACCATCAATACATTGTTGAAAATGATAATTGTAAAGTACCAGTGTGGATTATTTAGTAAGAAAATGCAATTTATATTATAGAGAAATATTCACTACTCTACCCAGGGAAACTTACTGAACATTGATACTCCTCTAAATTTTAGTAGTTGCCATTTTCTTTTCACTAATTCAGGCATTCTATTTGTGTGGGCCTTAGACACTTAACAGGTTCATTTACATAATACAGGGAGTCCATGAATCTGGAAAGAAAAATATATTTTATTTTTAGTAACATCTAATTAAATTAAACCTTTCCATTGATTTCCTTGTGAATATAATCAGCAAAGCATAAAGTATTAATAATTGTGCCTTAGTCACCAAAAGATATTATAGATATTTCCATTCTATATTAGAATTGTTGCATATAAGATTTATGGTTATTACTAATTTGAAATTTTGGTAGTACTGCATATCTGGCCTTCCTGTCTACAGATGTTTGTGCAACATTAACAGCCAGGTACTGGGGAAGCACCACACCTAGTAATCATTTAGCAATGAAACCCAGAAGTTATGTGCTTTTATTGATATCTGTGTCATATTCCAGTATTCCCTGTCTATAATTCTTTGTTGATCAATATATGGACAGGAATGAGTTATTTTCACTATTTGTTTTACGGAACATGACAGTTCAAACAAGAATTCTTAACTTTCCATATGTGAGTAAAGCCTATTGTAACACATACAGACATGTAGGCTATGAGCATTGGCAGCTCTCATATAGATATGTATTTAAAAAGCTAAATTTAATTTGAACTTGCCCATATGATAAATGCATCACCTTTTTACTTAATAAATTCTGATTGAGTCATTACTAAATAACAAATTTCATTTTTTAAAATATTTTATTGTATATTACAATGTAATTGCTTTCCTTTGTAATCCTATGGAATATTTACACATTTAAAAGTATTATTCTGGTAAGGGGATCTATGGGCTTTGCCAGCCTTTCAAAGGACTACATGGGACTAAAATGTTTAAGAACACCTGCTCTAATGCTTTTCATTGTAATAAGTTTACCTAATAAATAATCTCTGTATATTATAACTTCGCATGGATATTTTGAATGTTTCTTCCTAGAAACCTCCCAAAGACCAGATCACTACAATATTTTACTGGTTTCTCTGTGTTTTCTACATATTTGAGTGAAGTAAAAACATGCTGAGGGGCCAGCTGTAGCCCAGTGGATAGGGCGCCGGTTCACCACATGGGAGGCCCCGGGTTCGGTTCCGGGAACCTCTCCAAAGCGGGCAGACCACCTTGAGAATGGCGAGCCACCGTGGGCGGGGCAGAGCCCCCGTGGGCAGGGCAAAAAAAGCCGCTACGGGCAGGGCAAAGCCACCACGGGCAGGGCAAGTCACCCGCGTACGAAGCAGATCTGCCGGTGAACGGAAGCGGAGCCACCTGTGAACG
>PVKH010049982.1:0-10044 GCA_004027955.1 Chaetophractus vellerosus | reverse complement strand
TCCGCTTTCGCGGGCAGCAGCTCCGCTTTTCACGGGTGACCTTGCCATGCCCGTGGGGGCTCCGCCCTGCCCGTGGCGGCTTTTTGCCCTGCCCACGGAGGCTCTGCCCCGCCCACGGCGGCTTGCCTTTCTCAAGGCCGTCTGCCCGCTCGGAGAGGTCCCCGGGAACCGAACCCGGGGCCTCCCATGTGGTACACCGGCGAGCTCTTTATCCACTGAGCTATCTAGCCGGGCCCAAGAGAATATTCACTGAAACTAGGAAGAGTTGCAATATTTTGGAAATAAATGCTATTGATCATTTTAAACTTCATCTTGGTTGTTTTGGATAACACATATATTTTCTTTTTCTGATTGCCAGGATAGGTCTGAGTTTACCCTAAGTCTAAGAAATCAAGCAGAAACACCTAATTTGTTCAATTAACTTCAAAATTTTAATGACATAACATTCTGGCTCAAATTGAGCATGTAATAAATATTTTTCCTATTATTTCATTAGGATAATTCCATATAATTAATTTTTCTCTTTTGTAATGTACTCCTTTTCTTTCTTCAATTACACACTTTAAAAGTAGAAAACAAATTTTGATTTATTGCTTATAAAACAATATAAAACACATGACTTGAAAATGTGTGGAATTTTGAATACACTGCTCATTAATTATAATAAAAAACACAGTGCAGGTGTTAGTCAACAGCATTGAGCCCACATAATTCTTTCTATGAAAAAAATATTTTAGTGGTCTATGCGTTCTTCAATATATGCACATGAAGATAAAGCCTCTCTTCCCTAAACCATGATGTAATTTTTAGAAATACATTTTATATGCATGCCATGCACTAAAATGTATAAAAGTCTTTTAGACAAATGTTAATTTTGTGGTGGGAACCTAAACCATTGACTGGACAAAGTTATGAATGTAGAAAGCAATGAATCCCAAATTCTATTCCCTAGTACGTCTAGAAACCTGGATATATTTTTCTGTTTTGGATCAATTACCATTTATAGTCACAGCTTAACCTTCATAATTTTAGTCGACCCGTGTAGTCATAAAATGTTTTAGCTTATATTATCAAGATATTGTCCAAAAGAAAAGAAGTCATTAAGTGCTATTTTTCTGATCGTTTTTCTTTTGAATAACTTAAGTTGCAGTTTATTATCCCTTTCAGATGAATGACCAGCTTCCAATAGAGGAAAATAAACACAATACCGTTCACCACTTGTGTTGATTTTTATTTTAGTGGAAATGTGTCAATTTTATGTGGGACAAAGACAGGAGATATTTGTTGACAAAGGGTTTCACAAATAAGAGGAAAATGATAATATGCCTAAATGTAAGTAATTAGAATAATGAAGTGGAAAAGTAAAATAACATAATATTTACTATGCTAATTCTTTAATATTATAAAAATAATGTAGATATAAATCATTCATCAAGCTAAATACCCTAAAGAACAATTAATGAAAAATTCTAATATTTGTTATTCTAGAACAGCCCTTAAATCAGGGCTGCTTAAAATTTAATGTGAGTTCAATTCCCTTGGGCATTCTGTTAAAATACAGATTCTGAGTTAGTAGGTCTGACTTGGAGCTGGATATTCTAACAAACTCTGAAGCTGATGCTGTGGATCTGTGGACACTTTAAGTAGCTAGGACTTAGAACACAGCCAGAGAGCTAAAAAACTTGGGGTATGAAACCCAACATTAGGTACAAAACTCATGACTAGCTAAATTGAAAACATTAAAACAATAAAAATTTTACAAAATTTTAGAACCACAGAGGAAACAGAGTTTAACAGACATTTAAAGAGTAACCCATAAATCTTACTCAAAATACTCTTGAATGGCTATTCAATAATTGTACAGAATATAAATTGAAGAGAAAAGGTTGCTGACTTCTTGAAGGGTGAGGCATCTAACATTGCCATTTGGTATGAATCATTCTTTTTAATCTGGACCCCAAAGATGGACTTCAAGGTTCCTGTAACTCCCTCAGAAATATTTGGAGAATTGCATTGAGCCCATAAGTACAATTTTTAAGAGGAGGAGGACCACAGATTACAATTAGTTATTAGAGGAAGAGTCTGAAAAGGTTGTGAACTCCTCAGTCATCAAATTCTGGAAGAAAACAAGTGACTGCAGCATTAGAATCACATCTTTATCTGTTTCTCTATCTGCATCTGCTTCTACATCTATGTCTTTATATACACTTCTATCCATATACACACACATATAAAAACACACATATATGGATCACAGTACATATTTTGCTCACATATTTAAAGGAACTCTTATTTTTAAGGGTCAATTTTTTTTTTCTTTTTAGTCTCTTGTGTAGTGGGAAAGACAATAAGAGTTGTACTCTGAGGAAAAGAATGCTCTATAGTTTTAATTCAAAGTATCTGGGACAGGAAATAGCTATGGCAATTACTTATATGATTTTATCCACATTGGTCTTGAATTACAGCTATAGGAAGTGTAGGTAAATTTATAATTTTGAAAGTAGTTATATTTTAATTTGTACCAAGAGAAAAATAATATGAAAAAACATGCAAAAATATAATTCAGAACTTATGGTTCCATTAAGTCAGAAAAATTAGTAATAAAAAGGCGCTATCAAAGCATATTAAATTTCATAAATAAAGCACATTCCCATTTCATTGTTCTTGATATTTCTACATTTTTAAAAATAAGAAACATTTTATTTTGTCACCCTAGAAGTTAGAAGAAACAGCTGTCAAAGGATCTGAGAATGTTTTGTTTTGAGAATAGCAAAACAAAAATCAGCAACAGAAAGTGAAGTATAAGATTACTGAGCATCTTCTAATATGATGAGTTATTACTCATTGGCTAGTTTTTCTGATCCTCCAAGTAAGATGGAATGAGGAGTCAAGAAATGACAAGAGCAATTATTTTTGGAATAAAGGATTTATTTAACACAAAAGTAATTAAGTAAGTCTTTCAAGAATAACTGTAGGGTGGGTCAAAAACCATGATCATAAACCATGATCACAGCCCAGCTAATGACAATGGTATTCCTGAATAAATAAATCTTTGTGCAATTGTCAAACTTTCATATATATCATATTGTCAACATTTTATATGTATTATCACACAACTTATGTCTTAATTTTAATGTCCCTGTAGGGGACAACCTTGTTATTAATACAGTGACGAGCAGATGCCCTAGCATATGGCTTACTAACTCATATTTATGTTAATTTTATGTAAATAGGATTTTAATACACTTACATTAATCCACTGTTGCTTTCGTTTTCTGATATATCACTTTACCCTCTTTTTGCATGAAGTCAATGTAGGTGGGTAGTTTAGGCTTTGCTCAAAAAGTCCTCTTTTAGGAGAATAAGGAGAAAAAACTTACTTAAATCTTTAAAACATGTTGAAAACAGAATGTCTCTTCCATTAAGAAACTGTAAGAATTTATCTAAACATGTTCTCTTGCTCAAATTTAAGCAAAATTATAAAAAACAAAAAACAAGGAACTATATGGTATCAGTGGAGAAAATACACATGAGCTATATTTCAGCTAAGTAGTTGTCAATTGGACAAGCAAAACAGACTTGAGGACAATTCCCCAAAGTAGGTATTTATCTTGGGCCCTGTTACAAGTGTGTATACATTTCTTCTGTTTTAGAAGTTAAAATATTAAGTGGTCATTATTTTTATTAACGAAATTCTTTTGTATTTGAATTGTAAGAACTTACCATCTGCCTTTAGGGAAAAGCACAAAGAAGCACCCTAGTTTATTTTTTGTTAACATCAGTTTTGAGATAGGAAATATAACATCTAAGATCTTAATAGAATAAATGTAATGGAAGAAATTCATAGCTTTATTCAGAGTTACATCAACAATATTCTTAACGGAAATAGCAAATGGATTATTTGATACTATTTGGATATTTACAACAGATTGACAGTATTTAATACTAAATTATTAACAATGAGTTTTATTTTTATTTTAAATTACTTTATAAATTATAATATACTATATTTGCATATATTCCAATATTTAAGGACAGTTAAAATAGAAAACAAAAGTCAACTATATTTCACCTCTATAATAAAATTTTGTTGTTTTTTAATCTGGATATGGAGGAGACTGGGGAATGTAATTGCTTCTAGCATTTGGCCACTTAAAAAACTTATTCTGGTGAACAGATACTTTTTTAAAAGGTGAGATTTTTACTTGTGTAACTATGAACTCAATCACAACCAAATCAGATCTTAAAAATTTGTAATTCTAGTCTGAGATGAGGAATTAATGAAATTTTATCCAGTATAAAGTCATTCTCCAAAAGTAAAGCAAGCCTTCAGTGCTTTAAACACATGAATGACATTTTTGTAGGCAATTGATGGACATGTGAGTAAGGGACCAACACTGTTATGGAATTGGGTGAAACTAAGTCCCCAATTCCCTAAACTTATGGATAAATCCAAATTTCAACTAGTTATTTTCAATCTTTTGGATTCATTTTGATGCAAGGGAAATCTCTTTTGTGGTATAGATTTGCATAGAAATGGATTTAAAATGGTCTGCATGTAATGAAGACCTTTATTACTTGATAATATGGGGAATTTTGACATAAATATACCCAGATTAATTTTGAAGAAAATACTGATTCACTGGTTAATAAGTAAACCTACATCGAAATTTAATTGATGGATTGGATTATCAGTTTATCTTGATATGGGAAGAATGCATTGTTTCTTTTATTATTTTGGAGCTGAGCACAGTTTTAACAGTTTTAACAGAGAACATATCTGCATTCTCACATGACCTCATACTATCTTTATAGAGAAGTTTTTGTCCCCCTTGCCTATTCAAGGTACCATTTACAGTGTAAATCTAAATATCTCATAAATATTGAGGCTAATGATTGCTTATTTACCACAAAGATGGGTTTCAACTGCTGATTTTCTAGATACCTTTGAGCTCCTAGCTGTAATCCTGAATGCTTCAAAGAGCCAAGCTCTACTTCAAAATTGTGGTATATACTCTATTAATTTCAAAGAAGTTTGTGATACACTGAGTTTAAGAGTAAAGATAAAGGACTATATTCCATCCTGTCTCTTGATGTATTTAATAGTTCCTGAAGTGGGAAATAACATACTTCACACGAATAATGCAATTTATTTATTTTGGGTGTTTAAAAGTTTTTAACTTTTTGTTAATGGATTGCTGCCAAAAAATTTTTTTAAGTTTTTATTCCAAAATCAAAAGTACCAAAGAGAATCCAGAAGTTCTGCTGTACATATAAAATCCTGAATACCTAAAATAGAAAATAATTTCTTGAGAGCTACACATTCATGACATTTAATTTGGAAAATGACAAGAAAGTGTAGAGAGGCATAAAATAAAGCTTGTGAAAGTCCCTAAGTTGAGTAGTAAACATGTTGATAAATGACATAGAAAAATAAGAGTATTATCGTTAAATGAGTAGATGTTTTATTTAGGTGAGAAGCATCGTTTTGAAAGGCCAATAAATTCTCATTTTATTATCAAAATCTGTGGTTATTGGGATGTCCTGGGAATTTACAATCCAGTCACAGTGAAAGGAGAAGTCATGTCATCATCAGGAGAATGCGATCAGATCATATATCTTAACTTGACAAGAGCTGGCAATTTAATCTGACAAGATTCTTGCCAATGAGGACAGCTTTAGGAGTTCAACTGCTGTGGTAAAGATTTGACATGTCATTGAGGGATGTTGTGCAGAAGCCTGACAATAAACCAGGACTTGCTAATGCAGTTTAGGATTGCTGTAAAAATTTATTAGAAACCAGAGACTGTAAAATTACTATACTCCTTCAGAACTGTTTTTCTTTCCCTTGCTGAATATTTATGTGATGTTTAATGCACAGCACATGTTTTAAAACTTGTTTCCTGATGGTGTAAAAGAAGTCTATTTTAATGCACATGAAATTGCACGGAATTCAATTAAATGCATGAGAGAGTAAGTAGAATGTCCACCTGTAAGCCCGCTTTGACAAGATTTTTTTTTTCATTGATGGTTTTGGTGTCTGTAAATTTAAGAAGTTTCAATAATGACACTTATGTGGTAAGAAACAAACTACATTTACATTCAACTGGAGACTAATTTACCAGAACTTAAAAGCAATTATGACTTGGAGTAACGGAATTACTATACGTTTTACTCAGAAGGGAGGAGAGGAAGTCCTTATCTAAGCTGATTATTAATTGGCAGTACAATTGTGACTGCTAGGTGACTCCGTCCAACCCATTTTTAAGTCACTAAAGGGAAACAGAAGCAAGGTAGAGACGTCATGTTCTGTGTCCATCTTTGCATTACACTAGCTCTTTGAAAGATACTTCCAAATTGTAATGTGGGTTGGCCGGTTCCTAGATATAAATCAGGAAACACTATAGCTTTACACAGCCCCAAATGTAGTCGGAGCCACCACTGAAGGTAAGTGGAAATACTGACAACTTATCAAGAAATAAGACTAAACTTGCCCACTCACCCCTCACTACACACCTATCATCACTAGCTGCCATGGGAAGACAAGCATAAGAGATATTCAAATATGTGCAGCACAAATACTTGTAAATTTGAAAGTCATACATCATCAGAGATGTAACTTCAAGGCGACTGGCCTGCAGGGACAGCATAACTGAAAGAAGAAAAGTATTAATTTGAAATTCTGCCACCCTGCCCACCCTGTAACAGTACTCTAGAATCTTAAAGGTATTTCTTACCTGGTAAATCCATTGTATGTGCTTACTCAAATAGTTCTAACCCTTTTAGTCTGTGCTCTCTATTTATTCATCTTTTTTACTGACCCTTTCAGTAAACGATAAACTCCATTCTGGCTGTCTTCCACAAAATTTCTTAACCCTGCATCACTTCTCTCTGCCTGGTGAGAAGAACTGGAGGATATTTGAGAAAAGAGAACCACACTGGATACTCTCTGAAATGTTTGAAAGAATGACAGGACTATCAGGCAGAGAATCTATGGCAGACTATCTATGCAGAGAATATAGTTTGGCAGTCAATCCATCATTGCTCTCTTTCCTTTTAAGAGTGGAGCAATTTTTGCCTTGAGGATTGTGACTGCTCGCTGAGTTGCATTGCAGACTTTGCTGCATTTCCTCTGCATTCATTTCTGCAGACCTGGCACTCTTATTCCACTCCACGCTAATTGTGATTGCTGGCTTGTGCCTGGATGGGAGGCCGCCAAGAGTGCAGGTATCCCAGAGAGACATCATTACCCAGGTTGGTGAATACCTGAGACCCCGATTTAATGACACAATCTTATTTTTTCAGCATGAGGCAGGCTTCCAGTCTCACAGAATCATCAGTTCCTGGCTGTAATATTGTTTGGCAAAAACAAAACAAAACAAAAAAACCTTTCATACTCTTTTGCAGAATAAAAAAAAAATAAACCTGGGGGATATAGATCAATGGTGGCTGATCAGATACCTGGGAGAAGTTGGGAAGATGAGAATAGCTCTGGGATAAACAAATTGATGTAATTGCTAAAGAATAAAAGTTGATGCCTTGTCTAGAATAACTTGAGATATGGAATACATAAAAATAGCTTTCTATAGAGAACCACAACTCTTTTTATCCAGACTTTACCTGAATATTCATTCTGGAATTGAGGTCCCTGCTAAACCAATTGAAAACTAGATGGAAACTGTATGACAGAGGACAGGGGAACTTTGTAGTACCCAGCAGGAGTCACAGGACAGTCTTCATATAAATGTTGTATCTCAGTGCTGCCTGCTAAAAAAAAAACTAAAAGTTTTCTCTATTTTATTTTCATAATGATTTTTAAAATCATTTAAAATAAAAACTAATTTATATGTATGGGAAAAAATCCAATATCATCCTCCCATCCCAGATTTCCAGTTCTCAATGCCTGTAACAAACATTGTTAAACAATTTTTTTTGAATATTTCAAAAACTGTTCACATGTATAAACAAACATAAGTATGTATGTATATATTACACAGAGTCAAACACTTCTTTTAAAAAAACAGATCAAATCAGAGTATACAAAGTTTTATTTTTAATTGTGGAAATTGTACATATCAACAAATATGGATATCTGGCTTTCTTTTTAATGACTAAAGAGTAGGATAATATTCCATTATAAGGATTTGCTGTAAGCTCACAGTGCCTTTAAGGACATTTGTTATTCACACTGCTAAAATGGAATAATCTGGTACAACCTCTGGACATTTAAAAGGGAAAATCTGTTGGATCAATTCCTAGAAAGGAAATTACTGGTCAATGTTTTGATGATTTAACTTTTTGAAATGTACTATAAAACAGTTGAAAACAACACTCCAATTAACACTACAATAAGTATGAAAGTGCCTGCTTTTCTACACCTTTGCTAACACTGTATATTTTCAAACTTTTCAAGCTTCATCTTTTTCAATGTAATAGGTGAAAAGCAGAATCTCATTAATTTTTTTAAAGTGCCGGGTTAATGGGTGATTACGAGAATTTTAGCAACATTTTAATGTGGATGACTAAGCACATCTCTCAGCTGTAAAAGTTAAGATACCATATTTCAAATTCACAGAATCGCTCAATTTGTTGGTGACTATGCACCTAATTCTCTTCTAACCAGATTAAATTAACCAGCATATAGATTTCATTTTAATAGACACTGAGTCAGGGCCACCAACTAAACATATTGTGGATAATTAAGGTTTTGAAAATTAATGGTTAAAGAAGAGGGAAAACATTTAAAAGATTCCAGGCAGATAATTATACTCAATTTAAATCAATCTTTAGTGTAACTTAAGTATCTAGCTGCAGGCAAGTGTTATGGCAATAGGATTTTTACAGTACAAATTGTGAAGTGCAAAAAAGTTTCAGCTCAGTGAAAGCATCTTCCATGTAAAAGGATACTTTATAATGAAATTAGAGTAGTTTTCTCATAAAAGTGAATTTTGTCAATAATGACAATATTAGAGCTATTCATAACTATATATATGTATTCAGTTTAAAAACCAAAGTACACAGTAATTATCCATATTGTACCTATTTAATTGATTAGATATCCTTGGAAACCATGTCAAGCATGTGGATTTTTTTATTAATTACACAACTCAAAGTTTAACTCTGACTCTACTCTACTCTTTCCAGAGCTTCCGTTCACAGAATATTCCTTCCATTTTCCCAGTTAAATCATAACCAAGTTTTTACAGATTTGGTAGAGAGGAAAAAAGCCCAAAGAAACACATTAACTCCTTTCATAATATTAGGGTATAGTCTCTTCTGTGTGACATGTTTTCATCTTTCAATATTGAAAATGTCCTTCCTGCCTTTAGTCCTACATTTTGGGATTTCGTGCTTTAGGATAAAGCTCATAGATCTTTGAGCATTCAACCTCATATTTTTGGAAAGCAAAGCTCTTGCCAGGCAAGAGACTTACTGATTATTTATGTGGACAGAATCAGATTCTCAATTTCAGCATCTGCTGCCTCACTCTCTCTTACAATCATATTTCTCGAATACAAATTTTCTCAGCATGAAGCTCCTAGGTATGAAAATTAATCTTAAGCCCCAGTATATAAATAAGCAACACAGGTAGAAAGACACCTTATATCTTACTCCTATGTTAGCGCTGGTGTGTAGAGATACTTAGAAAAAAAATGAGTTGACTTTTTAAGACATAGTTAAATGCATATCTAAAGACTTGAATTCATAATGATACTACCTTACAAAATGCAGTGACAAGCAACTCCAAAACAGAAATGCCTTACTTGAACAAAACTTATTTTCCATTCACCTTACGTATCCTTCGGGGGATATGAGACATAAAATCATTCACAGATCCAGGCTTCCAGGGCCTCCACCATATTGTCTGTGTGAAACTTAGATATAATTGGGCATCATGAGACATGAAAAGAGAGACTAGAAGATGGGCTTTTTGTTGCCTCTGTCTGGAAGTGACAGACATCATTTCAAATCTCATTTCATTTGCTAAAACCAGTCACATGGGTCTTCCCAAATGGCAGACAGCTGAGAAGTCAAATAATCTTT